>CAUYON010041565.1:0-57781 GCA_963573935.1 Arctocebus calabarensis | reverse complement strand
AAGGCCTGCCAAACAACAATGACGGCTGCAACCAAAAAATGGCCGGGCGTTGTGGCGGGTGTCTATAGTCCCAGCTACTTGGGAGGCAGAGGCAGGAGACTCGCTTGAGCCCAGGAATTGGAGATTGCTGTGAGCTGTGATGCCATGGCACTCTATCCAGGGTGACAGCTTGAGGCTCTGTCTCAAAAAAAAAAAAAAAGAAAAGAAAAGTATCAACTCATTCATTTATTCATTCAGTAAATTGTGATTGGTACCTGATATGTGCTTGGCCCTTCACTTATCACATTACTTCCTAAATATGGAGTCTGGAACCTTCTGCTTGGGTTCAAGTCCTGATTTTGCACTAACTAATCTTATGACTGTGAGTAAGTTATTGACCTTGTCTGTGCCTAAGCTTCCATAGTTAACTAGTAAAGGGGGATAAACAATAGCACCTATGTTAAAAAAGCCACTCTGTTCTCACAGATTAGTGAGGCAGGCACACCAGTCCATTTTGCCCAAGATTTTATTCCAGCCAAAAGCAAGTGTCTGAGATTTTAAAATAAAGTGAAAAAACCCCAAAGACCAAATTTATGGCTTACTGGACAAAGTGAAGGGAGAAAGCAAGGAAAGATGACCAGTAGACTAAACTGATGGCAAATTAAAACCAGCCAAATTCAGGCTGGCCACAGTGGTTAACACCTATAATCCTAGCATTCTGAGAGGCCAAGGCAAGTGGATTGCTCAAGTTCATGAGTTTGAGACCAGCCTGAGCAGCAATGAGACCCCGTCTCTACTAAAAATAGAAAAACTTGCTGGGTGCGAGGGCACACGCCTGTAATCCTAGCACTTTGGGAAACCAAGGTGGGTAGATTACCTAAGCTCAGGAGTTGAAGACCAGCCTGAACAAGAGTGAGACCCCATCTCTAAAAATAACTGGGTGTTGTGGTGGGCACCTATAGTCCCAGCTACTGCAGAGGCTAAGGCAAGAGGATCACTTTAGCCCAAAAGTTTGAGGTTGCTGTGAGCTATGACCCCATAGCACTCTACCAAGGGCTGCAAAGTGAAACTCTGTCTCAAAGATAAAATAAAGTAAAATAAAATAAAAATAGAAACACTAGCCAGGCATTGTGGGAGTGGGGAGTCCCTGTAGTTCTAGCAACTTGGAAGGCTGAGGCAAAAGGATCTCTTGAGCCCAAGGGTTTGAGGTTGCTATGAGCTATGATGATGCCACTCTTACTCTAACCAGGGTGACAGAGTAAAACTCTATCTCAAAAAAAAATTTTTTTTTAATTAAAAATAAAAGCAATCAAATTCTTCATAACAAAGGACAATATTACATGGTGAATGTATGTTGTGCACAGAAAAGGAACCTGCAGCATCCTCAGGGCCCTGGCCACCTATACCCACTCAATATTTTAGGAGGATCTACTATGTGCTGAGAAGCAAGGATATCATGGTGGATGAACATAATCTGTGTGGAGTGGACCTCATGGTCTATCAGGGATCACAAATAAGCCTAGAGACCAGTCCAGTCCAGTATGAACCATGCTGCCAGAGAAGGCAATGGAACCCAACAGAGGGGACCTCACTCAAACTGAGAACCCAGCTTAATGCTGAAAGTCATGTACAAGTCCATGGGCTTGAATAATGGCTACTGACTCCCTGTTCTACAATCTTCTACAAGAGAGTTGAAATCATCCAACTTCCGGCCCTACTGAAGGGTCTACAGAGTAGGGACCCACAGAGCCTGCATGGTCCCAGGCACACCCATCTTCATACCTAGTTAACTAGGCTGAATTCCCAATTCAGCCACTTACCAGCAGGGCTGTGTAACCTGAGCAAATCACTTCACCTCTTTGAACCTTGATTTCCTCCCCTGTGAGATGTGGTGGTTGTTGTCAGGAATAAATGACACAGTGCCTGGCCTATCACAGAGGCTCAACAAGGGGTAGTCCTACCTTCTTCCCACCACTGTATAGGAAATCCTGTTTTTAAAAATCTGGAGAGCTTGCTATTTAAATAGGTTTTTCTCCAATTAGGTAATGACTTTGTCAGTAATCAAATGCCTGCAAGTTCAAATGGCAGAAAATTAGAGGCTCTTGGCTTTGGAAGCACCTTAGGAGGCCACATAGTCGAGTATGCCACCCAAAGCAGAACCTTTTCCACCACTTCTCCAATAGGGCAGCAGCTACTACTTGGATACAGCCAGTGATAGAAGCTCACTCCCTACCCCGGCAGTCCTTTCCATTACTGGCAGTTCTAACTGACACAGCAGCTGAATGGGCCTCCCTGCCATGTTTCACTGATGAGCTCTCCCTTCTGTATCTATAATCCACACACTCTTCAATAGGCATCTCCTCTTAATGAAGACTGTGGCTGTCCTCTGTCCATTCCCTCTCCTGGCCTGTGGTAGGCCTCTGAGGAGGCCCCCACACTCTATGGAATCCTTTCCCGTAAGTGTGGGCTGGACCTACTGACTCATTTCTAACAGAACAAGGTAAAAGGGATGGGATATCCCTTCCAAGATTTGGTTACCAAATCTCATGACTTACGTCTTGCTCAGTCTCTCTTCCTTCCCCACAGAGCCCTCATTCTGGGAGTCCAGCTGCCATGTTGTGAGCTGCCCTGGGGAGAGTCCACAGGGCAAGAACTAATGTCTCTAGCCCACAGCCATAAGAGTAAGCTTCTAAGCGGCTCCTTCTCCCATGCTGAGTCTTGAGATGACCACAACCCTGAACTAAGCCCTGGTTGCAGCCTTGTAAAACCCTGGGCAGATGACCCAGATTTCTGACCCCCTGTTAGATAATAAATGTTTGGATTTTTTCTTTAACTCACTAAGTTTGGGAATAATTTGTTACACAGCAATTAATAACTGACGGAGCCTGACATCTCAGTTCCTTCAGCTTCCATTTGTTTCTGGACCCTTCTCCATCCTTTCTCTGCACATACTTCAGTATATCAATGTCCCTCCTAAAAGGTGGTGGTGGGAATGGCTCACAGCACTCTAGATGCAGTCATACAGCAGAACTATTTCCTCTCCAGTGATGGACGTTGTTCATTATTCCTGCCCAAGATGCCATTAATGTTTTAATGGACACATCTCACAGACAGTTCAATTTGACCTTGTGGTTGACTAAAACCCCTAGGTCTATGTCCCACAAACTGCAGGGAAAGCCTAGTCACCTACCATTGTGTACATGTGCCATTAACTTTTTAAATCCAAATGCAGAATTTGGGGGCCTGGTGCAGTGGCTCACACCTGTAACCCCTGCACTCTGGGAGGCTGATGTGAGTGGATTGCTTGAGCTCAAGAGTTCAAGACCAGCCTGAGCCAGAGCAAGACCCCTCATCTCTAAAAATAGCCAGGTGTAGTGGCAGGCACCTCTAGTCCCAGCAACTGGAGAGGCGGAGGCAAGAGGATCTCTAGAGTCCAAGAGTTAGAGATAACTATGAGCTATGACACCATTGCACTCTATGGAGGGTGACAAAGGGAGAGTTGGCTAAAAAAAAAAAAAAAAAAGGCAGGGTGGTGCCTGTGGCTCAAAGGAGTAGGGCACCAGCCCCATATGCTGGAGGTTGCACATTCAAACCCAGCCCCAGCCAAAAACTGCAAAAAAAAAAAAAGGCAAAATTTTACATTAGCTCTAGAAAACAGCCATTCTTCCTATCCTGACCATGTAGGGGCCCTGTGGACTCAATTCTGCATTTATCCTCTCAACTCTGAGCCACCTGCATCTGTGGTCAAGCATCTAGACCATCTTGTTGGCTAAAATGATCAGCAAATACAGAAACTGGCCTCAAGGGTCTCAAAAAGAAGTCAGGAAACCCACCTTCATTGAGACTCATTAACTGCCAATCATTCTGCCCAGTGGTTTTTTTTTTTTTTTTTTTTTTTGAGACAGAGCCTCAAGCTGTCACCCTGGATAGAGAGCTGTGCAGCATCACAGCTCACAGCAACCTCCAATTCCTGGGCTCAAGCGAGTCTCCTGCCTCCGCCTCCCAAGTAGCTGGGACTACAGGCACTCGCCACAATACCCGGCCATTTTTTGGTTGCAGCCATCATTGTTGTTTGGCAGGCTCGGGCTGGATTCGAACCCACCAGCTCAGGTGTACATGGCTGGTGCCTTAGCCTGTTGAGCCACAGGTACCGAGCCATCTGCCCAGTGTTTTTAGTACAACCACACTACAGATGAAGAGACCGAGGCTCAAAGAGAAGAAATAATTTTCAGGCTCAGTGCCTGTAGCTCAGCCACATACACCAGAGCTGGCGGGTTCAAACCCAGCCCGGGCCTGCCCAATAACACCTGGCCATTTTTTGGTTGTAGTTGCATGTGGTCCCAGCTGCTTGGGAGGCTAAAGCCGGAGAATTGTTTAAGTCCAAGAGTTGGAGGTTGCTATAAGCTGTGATGCCACAGCACTCTACTGAGGGTGACATAGTGAGACTCTGTCTTGAGAAAAAAAGAAAGAAAGAAGAAAGAATTTTCATTTATTCCAAGGAAATAAATTTTTTTAAAGAAAAAAAGCTGGAATCAGCATGCAATTCATCACTGCGATGGCTGTAATTATCAGACACAAACTAAAAGTACATCTTTGATTCTGGGCAAATAACTTTCCACTCTGGGCTTCAGTTTTCTCATCTTTAATATGGGGGATATTAAGCTTAAGGGGGATGATCTGATGAGAGCACACAGTCGCATGCCTGACACACAGCAAACCTGCAGTCAATAGAAAGCATTCATAGCTAACTTAACTGGAGTAGGCAAGTGATGAAACCAGATGGTGGGAACACCAGGAGAGCTGGTATAGTTGAAAGAGTTCAGGTTTAAAGTCTAACTCCGCCTCTCACGCTCTGTGTAAACTTGGCCTAAATGCCCACCTCGCTCACATGAGGACACATGTTGGTTGCTCTCATTACTGGACTTCTAGGTTGTTCATGATTAGTGTAACTACCATACCCATGGACATCTTTCTGCTGGAGTTTTTCTTCTTCTGAATTATTTCCTTGGGACAAGTTCAAAATCCTTTCTCCAACCCTGTCTGCAGTTGTCAGATTCAAGACAAGCAGGTAGCAGTAAATCCTGCAGCAGCTAAGGCCCAGGAGGAGCCATGACAGGTCTCCTGCTAGGAGCAGCCTGCACTGAATGACCCCCAGCTGCTCGTTCTAGCTGAGGCCTGTGTGCCAGAGATTATGTCACCAGGAAGGATAGGTCCTTGGCAGTAGGGGGAGGAGGGGTGGGGATAGCAGGAGTCTTTACTCTCCTGGGATTGCTACCTCATCCACAGGGAGGAGGACTGGTACAACTACAGAATGCCAGACTTGTGCAATAGTCCTTTGAGGACAGTCCAAAGAAAATTCTCATGGGAGTGTCCGTATCACATCACAGAGTGGAGCTAGAAGAGACTGTGAGTTAGGGGCGGGGCCTCAGTCCTGAAAGCCGCTGGTGAGATAACGTACACAGATGAGAGCATGGTGGGAAAAAGCAAAGACCGGAAAAAGAGGCAGCGTCTGAGATGGGAGCATGGGTTTCCTGGGATCCTGAAGTCCCAGAATTTTATGCAATGCTTTGTGTGTATAATCCAGATGTCAGCTAAAACACCCAAACCTTTGAGTTTAAATAAAATCTCTACACCTACCCCATCTCACATGCCCCCCTCCCCACCCCCTACTGATCTTGGGACCCAGCTAATGACTTTCCTTGCTATCACTGTTCACTATCTGCCAAGTTAGTTCAATTTATCAATCATCTTGTCATCCTGCAGGTACTACTCATGTTCTACTCCGGGTTGACCCAGACAGAAAACTGTCCCTCTGCATGACTTCGTTTTGAAAAAAAAGAAAAAAGAAATCACTCAAAAGTATGTTGCAGACTTGGCTAAATGTTCAAGGACCGGCAAGATAGAGTAGACATTCATTTTGTTCTTGATGCTGTATTTGTGTATGTTACATGCTTATATTTCATCTGTCTAGTGTCCCTTTCGCCATCTGGTAAAAACAGACCTACCTTTCCCCAATTCCATGTTTCAGGAAATGTTGCCATACACAGTATCCCAGCCCACCCAGCCACCAGGGTAAAACACCTGCTCCAGGCCTGGCCCAATCCAATTACACTACCCCACTCCCCAGAGGCTGGTGTATGGTAGGTGCAACCATGTGGAAGAGGCTTTTTGATAAGAAACGAGACAGAAGCCAAGACCAAAAGAAGTCAAGCCAAGAGAGACAGAAAAGAGGTGTCTTTTGAGTCCCTGGATCCACTTGAGCCAAACAGTGACAGCTGCCACTGTGTGAACAGTGTCCCTTTGAGTTGTGAGACTCAGGAGGTCCATGACTTCACTGGCAACTTCCCCATTAGGTAAGCCAACAGGTTCCATCTTTCCTAGTTTCTTTTTTAAGAAATTTGAGTCGCGGGTGGTGCCTGTGGCTCAGTGAGTAGGGCGCCAGCCCCATATCCCGAGGATAGCGGGTTTGAACCTGGCCCAGCCAAACTGCAACAAAAAATAGCCAAGCATTATGGCAGGCACCTGTAGTCCCAGCTACTTGGGAGGCTGAGGCAAGAGAATCAGCTAAGCCCAAGAGCTGGAAGTTGCTGTGAGCTGTGACGCCCCACAGCACTCTCTTGAGGGTGATAAAGTGAGACTCTGTCTCTTAAAAAAAAAAGAAATTTGAGTTAAAGCTGGGCATTGTTACAGAAGCCTATAGTCTCAGCAACTTGGGAGGCTGAGGCAGGAGAATGGCTGGAGCCTAGGAGTTCAAGGCTGCAGTGAACTATAATCAGGGCCACTGTACTCCAGCACTCCAGCCTGGGTGACAGAGTGAGACCACAATGCTAACCTAAAAAGAAAAAGAAAAGAAAGAAATTTCAGTTGAGATTCCATCACTCACTACCAGAAGACTAAATGCAAGAGGGGATTTCCATCTTCTCTACCTTGTAGGTCTTCAAACCTTCAGCTGAATCTGCAGCACAGTTTTTGCTAGTGAAGTTGGGAAGAGGGGCTGATTTCTTCTGGGGGGCAACACAGAGCAGAGCAAGGACTGTGCCTACAAGGTGGTGAGAGGATCCAGGAGTAAACTGTTTTCTTAAGCAGAGCAGTGCGGTCCTCCCTTGGTTCTGCTCCCACCTGTCACACCCTACCCATAGCCTTGTCAAGTCATTTTCTCAAAGACAGGTTCTGGCTCAAAAGGGTTCCAGATGCTGAAATAGATACATCTTCACAGTGTGTATGTACATATATTTTCCTGCATGTATTTTCAGAAGAGAGGATTGGTGGCTTTCCTCAGATTTTCAAAGGGTTCCATGACTCAGAAAACAAGATAGAAAAAAGGAATGAGATGGGAGTGGAGCAGGGCAAGGTCCTAGTGCACTGGAGTAGGAAGCAGGTTTCAGGGGGAAGCTGAAGCCGAGCGCTAAAGGGCAGATCAAGGATTATTCCTGCCAGGAGGATCCTCAGAGGCGTTCAGGCACTTTCAGCCTCAGCACCCTTTATTCAGACAAAATCTTATAGGAAACCTCAATCTGTAAAACAGACAAAAGGGAAGGGGGTTGGAGGAGGGGGACCTTGACCAGCCCAGACCCCTAGGATTTCCTGAGAAGAGTTTTGTGAGATCCTCATGACTCATCAATGTACACTTTGGGAAAAACCCCTGATCTAGCCTAATCATCCCATTTTACAGGTGGAGAAACAGAGGCCCACAAAGAAGTAAGTTGCTCTTGTTTATGTTGCTCAGCTAATTGTGACATCATTGAGGCTAGAATTCAAGATTCCCAGGCTCTAGTGCCCAGGTTTGTGCTCTTCTTTCTGCCTGGGAAAAGGTAAAAACCTTACTTTCTGCCCCAAAAGCCCAGGTGCTCAGTTCTTCCCACATCCCACATACAAGGATGCCTCCAAATCCATAAAACACCCCCTACTCCAGTCCTGTGACCCTCCTTTCCTTTCTGAGAGGGCACTGGGGATCTTCTTTAACCAGGAGAGAGTTTGGAGGAGCCGGAAGATGCTTCTTCCATTCACTGGCAATAGGGGTCAAGGCTGTGTCTCCTCTAGCAGGGCCTAAGGAGGAGCCAGTGTGAGCCTGGGCTCCAGGGAACAAGATCTGCTCGGGACAGAGTCCCAAGATGTCTCACTTTACAAGGATGGAATTTCACGACTTGTGTATTTTAATTAAATTTTTATTTTTATGGAATTTTAGCAAAGTTTCCTCCATTCCTGCAGCTTGCTCATTGTTATTAAAAAACCATGACAAGATGGGGGGTGGGAGGGAATACTGTCCAAGTGGCCACAATGAGGTCATATTTTAGTAAAGATCAGACCACGCTGTACACTTGAAACCCACTCCCCGCCTTCAGATGCTGATTCTGCTCTCTGTGACTTCACAGATCAGATTTTAAGTCTGTGGCTTATTGCTTTCTGAGCCTCCTGGGGTTTATAGGATTATTGTGGATTTAATCCTTTAATAATTTTTCCTCCCTCCTGTTTGAGGTCTGGTTTTCAGCTGAAATCAGCCAGGATGAAGCAGCTTGCTCCCAGCCCTGATGGACTCCCCTTTCAGACCATTATCCTCTGTTTCTGTAAGAAAACTAAGGAGGTGATCTGTGGGAAGCTGACCACTTCTGAGGCTGACAAAGATACAGCTTAAAGTCCTTGTTTCAATGCTCTGGTGAAGAAGGGGAGGCGGTTCATGCCATGGCCTGTGCATATGTTACCTTCTTTATCCCTTACTACAGCCTTGAAAGCAAGGGGATATAATCCCCATTTTACAGAAGGAGAAACTGAGGCTCAATGATGACAAATAACTTACTCAAGGTGACACAAGTGGTAAAAAGCAGAGCCAGGCTTTGAACTCTTTCCAGATGGAGTCTGGAGGCCCTGCTCTCTGAGCTGTATGGTTCTTCCTTCATCCACCCAGCCAGGAATAGGGTGTTGGGAGGGAGACCTCTTACTCAGCCAAGCAGCTCTGGCAGTTAAAGGGTGAGCAATGCCCCAACCTGATCCCCTCACCAGCATAGTTGCTAAGAAAGATAAGTACAGGCCTAGAGCGGTGGCTCACGCCTGTAATCCCAACTCTCAGGAGTCTGAGGCAGGTGGATTGCCTGAGCTCACAGGTTCAAGACCAGCCTGAGCCAGAGCAAGATCCCATCTCTATAAAATAGCTGGGCGTTGTAGTGGGCGCCTATAGTCCCAGCTACTCAGGAGGCTGAGGCTAGAGAATCATTTGCGCCTTAGAGTTTGAGGTTGTTCTGAGCTATGACGCCACAGCAGTCTACCAAGGGCAACAAAATGAGACTCTGTCTTTAAAAAAGAAAAAAAAAAAGATGAACGCATACAGTCCAACTTTAAATGCCCTGACTGAGCACCCACTGTCAACCAGGCACAACACTAGAGGCTGGAGGCTGGAAGACAAATGTAAAGGAATGAATGATCATCCCATCTGGTGCAGGAACCAAGTTACTACCACATGAGAGCCCAGAGGAGCAAATGAACCTCTGTGGCCTGCCCAGAGGTGGCAGCATTTGGGCTCAGCCTTAAATGGATGAGTTGGGTGTCAACCTGCAAAGAAGAAATAGGGGAACGCTGAGCAGAGAGACAGCAAGAGCAGAGGGGTGGCAGTGTGAAAGCAATGGTGCATGGAAGGATACAGAAAACACAGTTCTGAGTGTGGAAGGGAAAGAGGTTGCTCCCAAGATGGTTAAGCCATAGATGTATCTTCAAGGAGTTCGCAATTTGGGCAGGAGGTGAGATCTTGCCCAACTGTGAGGCTGGAGCATAAGATGGCTGGAACCAGGACTGGGGTTCAGCCTGACCCCAGGGGCAGGGCTGGGACCCCCAGTATCCTTTCATCATCCAACTTTTCTAGGTCTCAGAGGACAAAAATCAAGTTAAAATCCTGACTTCCCATTTCTCCTTCTGGCATCTCCTACTGGCAGCTGAATCAGTAGCCCTCCTGTTTGGGGTTTTCTGGGAAAGCTTGAGAGATAGTTATACACACTTACTTTGATTGGAGTGACCCCCACTCATGATCTCAAGGGCTTCAAGAATCAGTCCTCTTGCCCAGCAGCCCCCTCTGTGCAAACAGCAGCTGTCCTCCTCCCTTGACTGAGCTCTGCAACCAGCGGGTCTCTTCTGTATCCACAGCTCATTCAATCAACAAACCTCCAGTGAGAAACTCCATTGTTTGCCAAGCAGTAGTATGGAGAAGAAAAGACTATCCCAGCCCTCCCAGTGGGAGGGAACAAAAAATAAACAGGTAATTGCAACCCAGCAGAATAAACTCTATCAATGGAAGTGGTCACAGGGGGACTATTGAAGCATGGGTGTCTCCTGGGACCTTGTTAGAAATGCAAATTTGCAGGCCCAGCTTCAGATCTGTTGATTCAGAAACAGGGAGCAGGGACCCAGCGATCTGTTTTAACAAGCGCTCCAGGTGATTGGATGCAGGCTACTGTTTGAGAATCAATGAGCTGTAGGAACACAGAAGAGACCATGGTCCCTAACCCTGAATGGAGTGATCAGGGAGGACTTCCTGAAGGAAGATACTCCTACCATGTATCTCCTGAGGAAGAGCCTGATGAAGAGGTAAAAAGATGTCCCAGGTGAATGAAGCTGGATGCAAGAATACAGAGGGTGAGGGGTTGTCAAAGAACCACAGGGGTGATGGGCAGGCAGGTGAGTGGCTAAAGATGAGGAAAGAGGCTGGAAAAAGAGACAAAAGGAATCAAAGATTTCAGAGTTTCTAAGAGAAGGAAGGTGCAACAGAGAGTGTGGGTGCACAGTGGACCCCACTGCAGTAAACACCCTGGCCTGAACCAGGAAGGACAGATACTCCAGCTTCCCAGGGGCCTGGAAACCCCCTACCTCACCCCAGAAACTCCTTGGGTTAACTGAAGCCGCATGACCTCATGTATTATGGCTGCAAAGGCTCGGGGGAGGCCAAATCCGGTGTTTGTATTGAAATTAATTGGGGGCTCCATGGATGATGGAGGCTTTGAGGAATGCACAGCCCCTCCCACCCCACATATGATCTTGTGAACAATGGTGTCACTTACGACCACCTCAGCTCCCAGTGGCCCACATCTGCACGTCCACAGTCCTTCTCGATGAAATAATAATCATAGACAGATATGAATACCTAAAATACAAAGCAGATACCAGCAGGGACTGCCAATGGGGAGGCTCACACAAACACCCCAGAGCTATTTTTAGCCTAAGAAGCGGAGCCCCATTTTACCAGGGCAGCGGCTTGTCAATCAGGAAAATCCCTCTGCTCACCCCCGGCCCTGATTTATGATGATTCAGAGGGGAGATGCTGCCAGGAATGGGCTGGGGCCAGGAAAATTTCATCTGTCTGGAATCCGACAGGAAAAAAGAGGCCTGGAAATTTCAGAGGAAGCTGGGATCTGCGCCGGTTACAGCGCCTCTGTTTGTGTTCCCTCAGCTGGCTCCTGTTAGCGAGTTAAGGGTCCGCTGAGAAAAAGCGTCAGGCCAGGTTTTTCCATCATTCCAGAACCTTGAGCTTGATCCCCAGGCAGCCGCTGCTTCTGCGACCTCCGACCCCAAACAACAGGAGCCTTCACCAGGTTTCCCCAGGCACCCCAGCTCCCTAGCCCGAGGCTGCATCTTAAATCAACATCTTTGTTTTTTTCTCTTTTTTCTTACTATGAAAAATGATAGCAAAGTGATTCTATCTTTTTTTGTTGTTTGTTTAACCAGACATTTAGCACATTCAAGAAGCAGGGTTCAATGTGAAAACTAATTAATGCAATTTAATTTTAATTTCCTCCCCTGTACTGGCTCAACTCTCCTGAGGCGGCCTTCACACCAGTCCTCCCTGGTGCTGGGGCACCGAGAACCCCTAACCTCCAGACCGGATCAAGTAATGATGGCGTTCAGGACACATTACCCCAAAATACAGCACCGTGGCACTGAAGAAAAGAGCAGAAGCAGGAAGATCTCTTTGACCTTCTCCCACCATTCTCTCCTGAAGCAGACCATGAAAGAATTGTCTGAACTCCCTCTCAAGTAGGTCACAAGACCCTCATTCCAGAGGGGTCTTTTGTATACCCAGAGGAAAGGAATGAGAACACAGAGAAGAACCCAAACAGGCTAAACTCCCCTAAATAGTTACATTAGATCACACCCCCCCTTGTCTAATCACATGTCTACAGGACTATCCTCTCTACATTGAACCTAAGCATAAATAGACACAATTTTCCCTGTGTTTTGTGGTCTTCATTTCATTTATGAAGGTTCCGACATCACATAAAACTTCTTAAATAAATATATGTGCTTTTCTCTTCTTCATCTACCTTTTGTTTATAGGGGTCTCAAGCTATGAAGCTTGCAAGCAAGGAAGGAGGAAAAGATATGCACTTTCTCCCCTGCACTGGTGTCCTTTCCATTCATTCTTTTTTTGGGTTTTTTTTTTTTGTTTGTTTGTTTTTGAGACAGTCTCAAGCTATAGCCCTGGGTAGAGTGCTGTAGCATCATAGCTCACAGCAACCTCAAACTCTTGGGCTTAAGTGATTCTCTTGTCTCAGCCTCCCAAGTAGCTGGGATTACAGGCACCCGCCACAATGCCTGGCTATTTTTTGGTTGTAGTTGTCATTGCTGTTTGGCAGCCTGGGCTGGATTGAAACCTCCCAGACCCAGTGTCTGTGGCTGGTGCCTTAGCCGCTTCAGCTACAGGCACTGAGCCCATTCATTCATTCTTTAACTCATCGCCTATTTTGTGGAGTGTGGGGATGAGTGGGACAGGGGGATACAAAATGGGCATGATCTGCCCTCAAGGAGCTTGCAGTTTGGTCAGGGACAGAGAACCGTAAATAAATATAACTACATTACTAAGGAACAATGGGAAACTGAGATGAGCAGAGAGGAGACTCTTGGGCTGGTTCAGAGGCAGATGAGAGAGAGAAAGACATCCAAGGGAAGGAACTGTGTGTGCAGAGGCAGAGAAGCAGGAAAGAAAAGGGACACACGCCCCACACACAAGGGATCTGGTGTGACTGCAGCCGTAGGATCTGAGAGCTGGTCCAAGTCAAGAAGGCAATTTGTTCTGCTAAAGCAAAAATTATAACATTTGTTAGACAATAATATTAAATACTAAATAAAGGAGATTTTGTTCAAAGGGGGCTACTACACTGGGGTTTTGTAATAGGGGAGAGAGAGAAAGCTCACTTCAAAGACAAGGACAAGTGGAGATTTATACCTAAGGAGCAGAGTGGGGTCAGTGGATGGAAATTTACTAAGCAGAAACATCCAAGCTCCAGGCTAGGGGGTCTTTCTGAGGACGGGCCAGGGTGATAAGATATCACAGGTGGGGGATGAGAAATTTGATCAGACATCAAGGATGGGGGATTTTTGCTATACAAACTCAGAAGGATTCTTGGTACAACTGGACTAGATGGCCTAAGGACAGAGCCCAAGGTCAAGAGGTAATCAAAAGAGTAGCCCGATTTAAGTTTGGTCAAGGAGAGGGTCTATCATTTAGGGCACTGGGACTTTGTGCCAAGGGATTGGAGAGTTAAGCTGGAGAACACCAAGATGAGATATGCACTTTGTTTTTTTGCTTTTTGTTTTTGTTTTTTGGGTTTTGTTTTGTTTTTTTGCGACAGAATCTCACTACGTTGCCCTCAGTAGAGTGCGGTGGCATCACAGCTCACAGCAACCTCCAACTCCTGGGCTTAAGCGATTCTCTTGCCTCAGCCTCCCAAGTAGCTGGGACTACAGGTGCCAGCCACAACGCCCAGCTATTTTTTTGTTGCAGTTGTCATTGTTGTTAAGCAGGCCCAGGCCGGGTTTGAACCCACCAGGCATGGTGTATGTGGCTGGTGCCATAACCACTGTGCTACGAGCGCTGAGCCTGTTTTTATGAGTTTTTTGAGTTGTGGTTTTTGGTGGGACTTTTTGAGACAGAGTCTCACTCTGTCACCCTGGGTGGAGTGCTGTAGCGTCATAGCTCACAGCAAACTCAAACTCTTGGGCTTGAGCAATCCTCTTGCTTCAGCCTCCTGAGTAGCTGGGACTACAGGCAACCACCACATGCCTGGCTAGTTTTAGAGATGGGGTCTAGCTCTGGCTCAGACTGGTCTTGAACATCTGAACTCAAGCAATCCACTCATCTGGGCCTCCCAGAGTGCTAGCATTATAGACATGAGCCACCACGCCCAGCCTGAGATATGCACTTTGTCTAGGTGACTCTGGGCACTGTGGAAGCAGGAGTAGAAAGGCTGCAGGCAGGGCAGCCAGACAGAGGCAAGAGCAGGGGCTGACCAGCAGGGCAGTGGGAATGCAGAAGAGGGCAGGATTTAGAAGACATTTAAAAGCCCAATCCCAGGCTGGGCACCCATAGCACAGTGGTTACACACGTTGGCCACATGCACAGAGGCTGGCAGGCTCAAACCAGCCCGGGGCCAGCTGAACAACAATGACAACCACAACAACAACAACAAAATAGCCAGGCGTTGTGGTGGACACCTGTAGTTCCAGCTACTTGGGAGGCTGAGGCAAGAGAATCACTTAGGCCTAAGAGTTGGAGGTTGCTATGAGTTGTGATGCCATAGCACTCTACTGAGGGCAACATAGTGAGACTCTTGTCTCAAAAATAAATCAATAAATGCCCAATTGTATCCTATGGCTGGCTAATCATAGCTGTTCCACAAGGAAACACCAATAAGTGAGGGGAGACCTATCTTCCTAAAGAAGCCAAACTAAAACCTCATGCCACAGTCCCCAAAGGACAGGATGCGTCCAGGCCCACAGCTTCTTCATCCAAGCTGCTTGAGGCTGTGGTGGCCAGGGACCCAAAGGAACCGAGCCTAAAGGGCCTGGTGCTGACTTGCAGCCGCACATCTTGGGACTCAAGGGACACTGAGGGAAAGTGCTGAGAGACAAGTTAGGCTCTTGCCCCTGGCACACAATTTAAGGGGGAACCCAAAACTCAGAAACCAAGATAGATTAGGGCCTGCGTGTGCCAAGGCAGAGTATGAAAGATAGGTAGTGTGATTAGAAACCAGGAGGCTGAGCAAAGCACGCAGGAAACGTAGGTGATGGGGAGAGGGAGGTAAATTTGGCATAGACTGTGAACGGCCCTGAATGCTGAGACAAACATTGGGATTTCATTCTATTGGCAATGGGGAGATTCTGGAAGCTTTTATAAAGAAAATGGCATGTTTCAATCTGCTTTTATTATAGAAAGAAAATGCTGGTAGCCATGGAGAGGAGGAATAGAAGCTGTAAGTATCTGGAGATAGAAGTGAGTGGTTAGGGCGCTGGCCACATGCACCAGGGCTGGTGAGTTTGAACCCAGCCTGGGGCCTGCTAAACAACAATGACAATAACAACAACAAAAAAAATAGCTGAGTGTTGTGATGGGTGCCTGTCGTCCCAGCTATTTGAGAGGCTGAGGCAAGAGAATCACTTAAGCCCAAGAGTTTGAGGTTGCTGTGAGCAGTGACGCTACGGCACTCTACTGAGGGTGACATAATAAAACTCCATCTCCAAAAAAAAAAAAAAAAAAAGAAAAGTCAGTTAAGATATTTTGCAATAATACAGGGAGAAATGATAAAGTCCTAAACTGAGGTAGCACTAGTGGGGATGGAGAACAGGGATAGAGTTAAAAAAGATTTCTGGGGTGGCACCTGTGGCTCAAGAGTAAAGCGCCAGCCCTGTAGGCTGGAGGTGCCGGGTTCAAACCCAGCCCCAGCAAAAAATAAAAAAATTAAAAAAGATTTCTGATAAGCAGCTCTTTTCCATGTGGAGAGGGAAGAGAGAGAAGAGAGGGAAGAATCTAGGTTGATTTCCAGTGTTGGGATCTATGGATTATGGGTAGTGGTAACAGCAAACAAGTGGGGAAATATGGGAGGAGGCACAAGTTGGGGAGCAGAGGACATGTTTAACTGTGGACTTGTTACCTCCAAGGGGCATGAAAGATTATTCAGATAAAATGACTAAATATGATGGGCTCAGGGGTTTGGGGAAAGTTCCATCTGAAGTTGCCGTGTGAGTGGAGGGCATGTGGGCCTGGATGGGCTGACCCAGAGAGAAAATTCAGAGCATGAAGAAAGCTGAAGGTAAGAGGTCAGCAGAGGAAGGTGGAAGAGATGATGGAGACCAGGGGCTAGCAAAGGAGAGGCAGGAGGAGGAAGAGCAGGAGAGTGACACGTAAGAAACCAGGAAAGGTGACAGACTAAGGGAGGAAAAGGGGTTACGTGCAGAAGAGCAGGAAAGGCATGAAGATGAGAACCAAGCTGTAGTTGCAAAGCAAGTTGGCCATTGATGACTTGGCAAAAGCAATTTCAGAATTGACCAAGACAGTAAGTGTGGAGTGTTCCTTCCAGAAGTTCTAGGGAAGCCAGGTTCAGTGGATCATGCCTATACTCCTACCACTCTGGGAGGCCAAGGCAGGAGGATCCCTTGAAGCTAGAAGTTTGAGGCCAGCCTAAGCAAGAGCAAGACACCATCTCTACTAAAAATAGAAAAAGATCAGTGGGTTGTGGTGGTGGACACCTGTAGTCCCAGCTACTTGGGAGGCTGAGGCAGGAGGATTTGAGCCCAGGAGTTGGAGGGTGCAATGAGCTATGATGACGCTACCTCACTCTTGCCTGGGCAGCAGAGCAAGACCCTATCTCGTAAGAAAAAAAGGAAAAAGAGGAGGAAATTCTGAGGAAGAGAGGAGAAGGTTGTAACATGTGGGACAGGCAGAGTCCAGAGCAGTGAGAAAGTAAGGCAGGTTTACAAGGCAGGGTTTTAGGATCAAGAGGAAAGAGGCAATGGAGAAAGAGGTAAGAGCCTGACTGGGCCACACAGGAGCACAGTGCTCAGACCCCAAGCCACAGAGGGCCTTGGCTAAACTGGTGGTTTCAAGTTCAATGCTCATTTTCCTACATGGTGCTTCTGTTCCCCACTCAGACCCTCAAAACTCATTTCACCTGTAATCCACCAGAATCATAGTACAAATGATGCATGGGAAACACACTCCTTGTTCCAGCTCAAAGAACTAGAGAATATCTCACTATCTTAAAGATGCTGAAAGGTAGGCACTGGGCTCCCAGGGGCGGGCAAGGCAGACTTATATATTTTGGCTCATTTATCTGCAAGGAACTGAGACCCACTTAAGTCACCTCAAGGAAAAGGGAATTTGTGGCAAAGATCTATGAAGTCAATGGTCTAGAACCAGAATGGAAATGGGAAAGCCCCAGGGAAAGGTGGTGGCATTTGTCCTGTCTTCTGGTCATTCTGCTTCTCCCTGGGCATCTGTCCCATTGTTCTCTTTTCTCTGCCAACCAGCTTCCTCACCTCCCTTGTCACTCTGGCTTGCATGATGCTTTAGATTTTCATCCTCAATTTCACAGGATCCCCTTCAGCTACTATCCCAGGTGGGTCCAGGGAGATTCAAGACAATGATCTGGTTTAGGGCAGGGCTACTGTTGGCCATCCTTGGCCCAAGTGCCCACCTTGGTCCTCTCAGAAGCAGTGAGTGGGAACCTCAGGAGTCAGAACACCACAACTGTCTAGCCTGGCAGTCCCTACAGAGGCTGGAATGGGAAGCAGATACCCCAGGGTGTGTCTGGAATCCATGCTCCTTTCTTCTATTTTTTTGAAATAGTTTCACTCTCTCATCCTGGATGGTGGGCCATAGTGTCAACCTAGCTCACAGCAACCTCGATCTCTTGGGCTCAAGTGATCCTCGTTTTCTTTTTCTTTTCTTTTTTTTTTTTTTTTTTGTGACAGATGCTCACTTTGTTGCCCTCGGTAGAGGGCCGTGGTGTCACAGCTCACAACAACCTCAAACTCTTGGGGTTAAGTGATTCTTGCCTCAGCCTCCCGAGTAGCTGGGACTACAGGCGCCTGCCACAACACCCAGCTATTTTTAGAGACGGGGTCTCACTCTTGTCTCTAACTGGTGAGCTCAGGTAATCCACAAGCCTCCACCTCCCAGAGGGCTAGGATTATAGGTGTGAGCCACTGTGCCCGGCTTTCATGCTCCTTCCTAAACCAGCTGCCCAGGCTCGGCACCTATAGCTTAGCAGCTAGGGCGCCAGCCACATACATCGGAGCTAGCAGGTTCAAATCCAGCCTAGGCCTGCCAAACAGCAATGACAACTACAACCAGAAAATAGCCAGGTGTTATGGTGGGCGCCTATAGCTCCAGCTACTCGGGAGGCTGAGGCAAAGAATCATTTAAGCCCAAGAGTTTGAGGTTGCTATGAGCTGTGTCTCAAGGGGACTGCTTGAGACTCTGTCTCAAAAATAAATTAATTAATTAAATAAACCAGCTGTCCGATGTGATATGGTCTAAACTGGGAGAATGATAGGAGGTGGAGAATGACAAGGTCTCAAACCACGATTCAGGGGTTCTTAAGTCAATAACCACTTACTACAGACCTTTGAGATTGTCACACTAAGGCCTGGAAGCAAGTTTGTAGCAGAGAATTACAAAGGAGATGGCTCCTGCCCCATGAGAGGAGTTGCCCAGATGAGAGGAGCTGCCCCCTCTCGGAGGGCTCAGCTGACTGTGTGCTGACAGTTCCCCTGCTGTGCTGACTGTGTGCTGCTGGCCTCACTGGCCTCGGGCTGCCCCTCCCCCCCAGGAAATACAAGGCCTGGGGAGAGATGGGGTAGAAACCTGAAGCAGTGTCCTGGACCTCTGACCTCAGGTCCACACAGTGGGGTGTCCTGCCCCCAGAAGGGTGGAAAGGTCACACAGCTTCTCCATCCTCTGTCCCCTCCTGTCACTCCTCTCAGCCAACCCCTCACTGAAACAGCCTGCGGAAGCCTCCCCTAAATGTCACTGGCTATCTCTCCAAAAATAGGACAAATTCCCATACCACATTCCACACCCTCCCACGGCCCCACCAGACTGACCGCTGGAGTCCAAGTTAGAAACCGGAGGGGGGGGGAAGGGGGGGTGAGAAAAACCAGCAAGGGCAGAAAATGATATCAGTGGGCATTGTTCAGAGACCTGCAAACCAGAAGGTGGGCCAGTCTACAGAACGGGTCAAAGAGCAGGGACCTTAACTGACACATCATCCCACCTGCACTCGGTCTTCTTCCTCCACCAGCCCTTTGGCCTCCAAAGACAGCTCCACAGGAAGATCCTGTCTTCCTGAAAGCGAGGTGGAATGCTCACCTCTGTTATTAACAGAACATCCGGTAACATTTTAATTGAAAATTTAACTCTAGTTATTCCAGTTTACCAGGAATGCACACAAAATCAAGACCAACTGTAATGTTGTAAATAGATAAACACACATGAAAAGATCAATATGTAAAGAGAAAAAAACAAAGGCTGGGTCCCATGAACAAGGGGATCCGGGGACTTTATCCCACTTGCAGCTTCAACACCATGTTTCTACCTCTCGGGGGACCCCAGGCTAGTACCTGCAGAACCTCCTAACTGTCCCCCCATCTTTCCCCACCACCTTCACTGTTCCCAGCCCTATTTCAGCCCAATGATCCCTGTTTCTTTCTCAAATCAGACCTGTAGTCAGACAATTTAATGCTCTGAATACAGAAAAGGACCAGAGACTGTCCTTTCAAACTGGCCCTTCACTCCCCACGAGGCACATGGCAAGACAGTCCAAGAAGCCACAAGAAACAAACATGGTGACGATATTTTACCAGAATATCTGCAGGCGAACTTTTACCCTTACATAAAAACAACTCTGCAAGGATGTCAAGATATAAGGAAGAAAACCACACTTGCATGAATTTTAAATAAAACGTTATCTTCAAAATCATGAAGGCAAAATACAATGTGGTATCCAGAATTAGATCCTGGAGCAGAAGTAAGATATTAATGGAAAACTGGTGGATCCGAAATGAAGACCGGAGCATAATTACTAATGATGTACCACTGTTAATTCCTCAGTTTGGACAACAGTACCACAGTTATATAAGACATGAAAGGGGGGACATTGGGTAAAGGGTATACAGGCGCTCTGAACTATATAGCTTTTCTGGAACTCTGATATTATCTCAATATTAAAATTATATATATTTTAGAAAGCATGCGGCTGCTTCTGGCTTCTTGGCTCAATCTCATGCCCCCTAGCAGCACAAGTTCACAGTCCTGTCAGGGCTCTTTAGGTGACAACCACAGGGAGCCCCACAAAGATGAGCTGAGATGGGCGGCAAGGTGTACAGTCCTGAGCAGGTCTGAGCCAGCTCAAACACAAGGTAATCAGTCTGCAGAACCACAGATGACATTCTAGATCATTCCAGATCTATAGGGCTTTTGTTCATTCAGTAAGTATTTGTCATAGTACATGCTAATCACCATGCTAGGCCACCATGAGAATAGATGTGGGGGCCGGGCCCGGTGGCTCACGCTTATAATCCCAGCATTCTGGGAGGCCGAGGCGGGTGGATAGGTTGAGTTCAGAAGTTTGAGACCAGCCTGAGCAAGAGCAAGACCCCATCTCTAAAAACAGCCAGTGTGTGGCAGGCACCTGTAGTCCCAGGTCATCAGGAGACTGAGGCAAGAGAATTGCTTGAGCCAAGAGTTTGAAGTTGCTGTGAGCTATGATGATGCCATAGCACTCTATCCCAGGGCAGCAAAGTGAGATTCTGTCTAAAAAAAAAAGAAGGAAGGAAAAGAAAGAAACACTAGTTATGTGGCAAGAAGACTGCAGGTACAAAGACACATAAGACTCAGAACAACACAGACTCACCTCCCTGAAGGAAGCAGTGAGGGGAGCAGGTGAGCTCCTTACACAGGAAATATCCAGCAGGGACTGAAGGAGGGGGATACACATGAAGCCTGCTGGGGGTGGTCAAGAAAGGCTTCCCGGAGGAGGTGGTATTAGCACTAGCAACTGTAGTACAGTTACTCGTAGGAACCAAAGAGAGCCACACCTGCTCCTCTGTCTTAGGCTGCAGAAAGGAGGAGCTGAGAAAAAGGAGAGTCATGCCCTTAACAAATATAAAGTGCTGTGGGGATCATAAAATCATCATCATCTTCATCACCATCAGACTCAGATGGCCCCATGGGAGGCCCAGGGCTCTGAAGGGAGCCCAGGGTGTATGGAGGATAGGGGGGAGCAAGCCTGGTGGAGGCAATTGCCTGGGCAGTCTGGAGCCCTTCCCTCCCCCACTACCTGCAGCTGGCAGGGCCACAGGGGCCAGGGCATGTTGACACAGCTGGGGAAAAAAGGCTTTGTCCCCGCCTCATTAATCAATTCTGCACAGGAGCTCCTAGGGAGGGGACACCCCAGGGGCCCTGGGCTAGTTCTCCCAGGTTTCCTAGAGGCAGAGGGAGGGGGCCTGGCCTCAGGCCTAGGAGCCAGGAGGAGGTTCGAAGCGGGCAGGGTGGCATGGAAAGAGGCTGGCCAGGCCCTAGCGACCCGCAGGCCAGGGGGTTTCCCAGCCAGGATGTTTGTCTGCAGAGCAGCAGCCTTCCTGCCCCAAGATTACAACGCTTCCAGCAGGGCAGGCAGCAGGCAGCTGGTAACCCCCATAGCAGGAAGGTCTCAAGAGAAACGTATTTTTTTTCCTTTTCGTGTGGGCAAGCCCATGTCAGCTGCTTGCCATGTGGTTCAGGCTCACCCTCCTTAAAGCCTGCCTAGGGTGGTGTGTGTGTGTCTCAAAAGATAATCTGAAAAGCATCAACAATCCCCAGCCTTTGGGGAGAAGAGAGAAAAGATGCAGTCTTCAAACCAGAAGACTGCTCTGAATGCAGCAAGGTGAAGATGGGGAAGCAGTGGAATTGTTTCTTCCTCCATTGTTGATTATCCACTTCTCAAACACTTATCGGGCACCCACTATGGGCCTAGCACTGTTCTAGGTGGCTGGGAACAGTGAGAAGAACAAAGAACAGAGAAAATCCATCTGTTTTTCTGGAACTCACCTTCTAGAGGGGGCCGCAGAGAAAGTTCATCTGCCAGCGTGGCCCAGAATGACAATGCCCTAAGCCCAGACTCTGATTCCAGCCCTGAACCCAGACCCAGGTTCCAGAACTTCCCTCTGTGGGCATCATCTTCCTCTCTCCCAGCCTTCATAGAGGCCCCTCCTGAGTCTGAACCCTGTAGCCCAAGGGTGGGCATGAAAGACTCCCGGAAGCCCTTGTCTATTCTGAAAGAAAACAGCTCCCACCGGTTTAATTTTAAACCCTCTAACAGGTGGCCCAGGGGACCAGGGCCGCCTCTGCCCTCCTCCACCGGGAGGTTGGGGGACCCTCTGCCGTTCTCTCTTGCATTTCCTCACTCCTTTCTCTGTCCCCTCCTGTACTCTTTTTCATTCTTTCTCTTTCTTTCTTCCTTCTCCTCCCCCTCCCCATCCCCTGTTCTCTCTCCCCCTCCCACCTCCCCTTCTTCCTGTCTCACATTTTCCTGCCCAGGAATCAGACCCCAGACAGTACCTAGGAAGTCTGCGGCCTTGCCTAATAGAACCGTAATAGTCCTCGGGGAGGTGCAATAATGACATCCTCCTTAAATAAAAGGACTTAATGGAGATTTCCCAAATTTGAAAACCACATTTCCACTAGCAACCTATTCAGCAAGCAACTGCTCTGGAAAGGAACTCGTGAGAAGCTGCAGTGGGGAGGGGGCGACGCAGGAGGAGGGGAGGAGTCTGTGCAAAGAATTTTCTGTTCATCAGGGACTTTTCTGTAGCAGGACAAAGAACGAGTCTGAGGACACAAATCACACAGGGGGACCAGCTCCTAAAGAACGAGGCTGAGAGTCAGGACATCCTGAGTGACCCTGTGTATTAGTCCTCCCCACTGAGTCTCAGCTGCCTCAGCTAGGGGTTGGAAGAAATGATCTCCCAACCACCAGGTGAAGATCAGGACATTAGCACTTGCCTGGCTCCTGACATGTAACAGAAGCCAAATCATTGGTAGGCTGAGCCTCCCTAGCACATACAGCCAGATAGGTATCCTCCAGATCCTGTAGGGGCCAAAGCAGCCCAGCCCACCCAGCCCTTCACACTGGACTTAAGTAAACCCCAGACTATTGCTGAGGTGGCGGGGGGGAGTTGTGATTTTTCTCATTGTCTCTGTCACTAGGATACCCATAAACAGCGAGATGTAGGATATATAGTCAAATCTTAGGGATTCTGAAATACCACAATTTATTTCAGGTAATCATGTAAACCATTTGGGGTCCATTGGCTCCTCTGAAAAATGGAGACGCTAAGACTGAACCAAGCGATCCTCTGTCCCATGCCCCTCCCCAAGGATGTAATGTTGGAAAGAGCAGAAAGGCGAATGGGTTGCATAATGAACCCTGAGGAGTCCCAGATCACAGACACAGCTGTGCCACCAACCCGCTCCGTGATCTCAGGCAAAGCTTTTGCCCTCTCTGGGCCTCCATTTCCAAAGATGTAGAATCATGGGATTAGGTGAACTCTAAGAATATCCCCAGTCTAAGAAGAATTTAAACTGGATGTGTTACAAAATTCTTTCTAATCTGGGCCCCTTAATAGCAAAGGATGTGGTGTGTTTATCAACACTGCCACCTTGTGGCAGCAACACGGCTGAGGCCTCTGGACCTTTGCCATCAAAGCTCACAGGGCCCTCTGGGTCCTGTATCCCACCACTCCACCTCATTCTATGACAGAGAAGCAGTCCTATCAGCAGAGTGGCTCTGTTTCAAAGCATCCCTCTCTCACAGCTTGTTACCTGGAATGTTCGTTTTTGGAAAAGATCCTGTCTTGGAAGAGAAAAAGAACTACCATTTCCAAATCCCTATTTTGTGCCAGTTACCATGATAAATAAGTCATACATACATTATCTTGTTTGATCGTGAAAAAAATCCTATGAGGGATTATTGGCTGTCATTTTACAGATGAGGAGATTGGAATTTAGAGAAGTGGAGTGACTTGCCTAAAGTCACACAGCTAGAATGTGATCACTCTAAATTTTTGAGAAAGCTCACCTGACTCCAAAGTTCAGGCTACCTTTTCAGGTAGTGGCAGTTCACTCTCCTCAGCTCTGCCAGACTCATTATCACAGGCATCTTAAGTAGGGGGGTCACTAAGTTGCAGCGGATGAGGGAGAGAGGTCTCTAAGGAATACCCCATGCCTTACTCCTGGGACCAGAGTAGATGGAAACTCACCCAAGGCTCTGGGCTCACCAGAAAGACTTAGAGCTCTTTAAAAGCTTTCTGAATGTTCTTTGAAATGCCAAAGAAAAACCACCAGATCCTAGAGAAGGCATGAACCCATGACTCAGAGGAACCAGAAATTCAACATCTGTGTCTGTGGTATATTTCTCAATTTATTCTGTTACCATTAGTAGGAATGTCCACCCAGACTCCCCAAGGCCATGACCAGTCTGAGGGGGCAAATGAAGACTGAGACCCATCTGGTTCTTATACTCTCAGGAAATGTGTGATTCTCCTGATGCATTCCTGTACCATGGGAACGGGACAAGCCCCATGCCAAAAATCATGTTTTCATAAAAGTTGTTTATAAGCAACCCCCACAAATACATTAGGACACCTTCCATAATCCCCATCACATATAACCACTGCCTTGCCTGTAACAGGTAACATCCCATCAGCAATGTGTCTGTCAGTGGGAGAGAGGGAAGGAGATTGCTGCAAGCATGACCTTTCCCCCTAGTCTGGGGATATGTGTCCTGGTTGTGTCATCCATAATCTTACCTGATTCTTGTGAGGTTTGTGGTCTCTTGAGTCATGCACACCCACCTGTCCACCCTGGAAATGTCCCAAAGTTTCCAAGAAACTTCCTAAGCTGTCTGACCAGAATGGCATAAATAATATGGCTCTAAATCTTTACCTCTTCCAAAAGGAGACCGTAGGGATAGGTGTGGTGGCTCATGCTGCAATCCTAGCACTCTGGAGGCTGAGATGGGTGGATTGTTTAAGTTCAGCTCAAGACCAACTTGAGCAAGAGCAAGACCCCATCTCTAAAAGTAGCCCGCAAGTGCCTGTGGTCCCAACTATTTGGGAGGCTGAGGCAAGAGAATCCACTTGAGCCCTAGAGTTAGAGGTTACTGTGAGCTACGATGCTGGGGTACTCTACCGAGGTGACAAAGCAAGACTCTGTCTCAAAAAAAAAAACAAAACAAAGCAAAAGGAGACTGTAAACCTCAAAGGTTAAATGATAGCAATAATAATAATAACCTGGAAAGGGAGCATATAGTCACTGGACAGAGAGTTAACCAGCAAAAGGCTCTGTTCAAAGGCCAATGAAAGGAGGCAGGGCACACCCAAGGTTGTGCTCCCTGCAGCCCTCTGCCCAAGCCAGTCCCTGTTGAGCTCACCAGAATTCCACATGATCATGCCCCCAGTTAAATTTAGTCTAACACTTTCTCATTTATTCACAATGCATCAGCATGCCCAAATGTCCTTTACTAAAGACATTGTCACTGTCGGTTGAGCATGAGACAATGGCAGCGTTCTTTAACTGCAGCCCAGGCTGCTGGGTGGGACATGCTCAGCAGCTGCACATGACACAGACACGGATGCGCAACTTGGCGCTGGTGGGGATGACAGCATGGTGTGGGGGCTTGGTGGGCCGTGCAGCATTCCCAGAGCCAGCACACACCATCCTCAGAGCTGTTCTCCTGCCTATATGCTCCCAGGGTTTTCTGGGTTAGCACAGCTTTACCCTGAAACCCACCAGCCCACCATAATGCCCCTCATCTGTGGCCCTGCTTGATGACGGTGGACTAAAAGAGCCACTGAAACAGAATGCAGACCAAGTGACAACAAGTATGCCATGAACTTTACCTTATCCTTAGAGGGGGGCAGTTTCGTTTTCTTATAAACTTTACAGGAGTGACACCCGCTAATTGGCAGGGTGATGTCAGAACATGGAGCGTGGCCTTGCATTCTGGCTTGAAACACTCAGGCCAGAACAGGTGTTATAAGACAGGGGCAGTGACCTCCAGCTACTTACTGCGGTGTGGGCTGGAGAGGTGTCATCTCTGGCAGCAATGTAGATGAAGCCTCAGACTGGCCCCACATGTCGTGAACACCCCAAAGCACTGTTTTTAACAAGGCAGCACAAAGAAACTGACATAGCACGTGCTCCTTAATACTATCTGGGGAGACCCAAGGGCCAAGAGAAGCTGCAGAAGCTGTGGGCTCCTCTGCTGCTTCTGGAGCTGGGGCAGAGGCGATTCCCGGCCTTGAGAGGGTTAAAAACCTGCTCTCGGATGCATGGCTTCATTCCAGAGGGGCTCTGTTAACACCAGAGGTCTCCTGATATCTCACTCTCTTTAATAGATTTTTCCCATTGACGGCTTGGTTTATTGACTATCATTTCCTTTTCTGCAGGGGAGCTATTTTCTGGGTCACTGATCCAACCAACTTAAAAGGGGTTGCATTGATTAGGTTTTATTGGTGGTGACTTGCTCAGAGATGGGCTGACTTGCTCCTACCTGCTAACAGCTCCTTTGTTTCCCCCTCCCAGCCTCCATCCACTCTGTTGACTTATGAGAGGGACAAAATTAGAGCGCTTAGGTTGTGAGCTTTATGGAGTGACCTGGAACTTCTGGCTACATTGCCTCTGATGCGGGTGGATTGCCTGGGATCAGGAGTTGGAGACCAGCCTGCACAACAGCGAGACCCCCCATCTCTAAAAATAGCCACACATTGTGGCAGGCGCCTGTAGTCCCAACTACTTGGGTGGCCAAGGCAAGAGGATCACTGAGCCCAAGAGTTTGAGGTTGCTGTGAGCTATGACGCCAGAGCACTCTACTAAGGGTGACAAAATGACTGTGTCAAAAAAGAACAAAAAAAAGGCTGGCCCTGTAATCTTGGCCCCCTGGGAGGTTGATGCAGGTGGATAGTCCAGGAGTTCAAGACCAGCCTCAGGCTTGGCACCTGTGGCTCAACAGGCTAAGGCGCCAGCCACATACACCTGAGGTGGAGGGTTCGAATCCAGCCCGGGCCCGCCAAACAACAATGACGGCTGTAACCAAAAAATGGCAGAGCGTTGTGGCGGGCGTCTGTAGTCCCAGCTACTTGGGAAGCTGAGGCAGGAAACTAGCTTGAGCCCAGGAATTGGAGGTTGCTGTGAGCTATGATGCCATAGCACTCTATCCAGGGTGACAGCTTGAGACAGCTGTCTCAAAAAAAAAAAAAAAAAAAAAAAGACCAGCCACAGCAAGATTAAGACCCTTGTCTCTAAAAAAAATAGAAAAATTAGCCCAGCATTGTGGCACCCAGCTACTAAGGAGGCTGAGGCAATAGGATTGCTCAAACCCAAAAGTTTGAGGCTGCTGTGAGCTAGGATGGCAGGGCAACAAAGTGAGATTCTGTCTAAAAAAACCCCCCCCCAAACCAGAAGAATTAATGTTAGCAGAGCTTGAGTAGACAGAAAGCAAATCCAGAAAGCCTCCATTCATTTCGTGAGCATTTACTAAGGACTTAATATGTGGGCTAATCATAAATAACACCTAGTAATATTTACAGATTCCAAAACCCTTTTGAATTTATTATCTCACTTGCTGTTCGAAACTCTGACTGACACATAGAAAGATTATTATCCCCAATTCACAGATGAGGGACCAGAAGCAAAGAGGAGAGACCCGCCCTAAATTACACAGCTAGTGTAACTCAAAAATTTAAATCTAGGGTTGTCCAACTCCGGAGTCTCTGTCCTTCTCTGCTAAGAGCTCAACAGGATACCAAGAGGAATGAAGCAAAATTCATATTTAATGTAAGCGTATGATTCTTTATGTATGTGCAATACACGGCCGCTAATTGACTTGGGAGGAGGGGAGAAGATGTGAAGCTGGAGACCCTGGAGGCATCTAATTCAACTCCCTCCCCAACTTATAGGTGAGAGAAGAGTGAGTTCTAGAGATGTAAAGTAATATGCTCAAGGTCAAACAGCATTCATACTCTCATTCATTTACTCATTCAGCACAGGATACTTATTCTCACTGGAGCTTAAGAGGCTGGGCAGAGGAAGAGCCAGTTCCCTGCAGGAACACTCCTCCTATAGAGATAGCATCTGCCGAAGTAGCCTTTGATCCTTCTCTTCTCTCAGTCATTGATCTAACCTGTTTCACCACAGGACCTCCCATCCCAGCCCCTTACCTCCTACAAAGCAGCCCATTGCCGGTCAGAACCCCAAAGCCCGAAGTCCCCACTTGGTCTTAGCTCCACATTGGAATGCCCCTCGGGCCCACCTGTTGTCCTCATCTTGCTGTTGCTTGAGACTGAGGTAGACTCTGTCTAAAAGGAAAGCTATGACTACACAGCCTATCTGGCCCCTTCTGAAAGCAAAGTGCCAAGGCAAACAGGAATCAATTGCTAGAATTCAATTCAGCCACCCAGAGTTGGGAGAGGGTGCTTATATTTGCATGGGTGAATATTTGTGTGATGGCTTTAGCACACGAAATGTGGGACGGTGAGGGACTGTGTGCACATCTGATGTCTGCGTTTGAGGCCTTGAAGTTCATTCCGTCCATTCTCCTGTGTGTGTACAAGCTTCCATTCACCTAGCATCTTGGTGGCAAGAATTGCACTGGGATCCAGCGTGACTCAGAGATGAACAAGACACAGTCTCTACCCAGGAAAAATGTGGGAGAAAAACACATGTGCAAAGAATTACAGCTCAGTGTGGTAAGCATCACAGTCAAGATTTTTGCACGGATAGGTAACCATGTCATAAAACACAGTGTCTGGGCTGTGTGGTTCGGGCACCAGCCACATGCTCTGGGGCTGGTAGGTTCAAACCCAGCCCCGGGGCCTGCTAAACAAACAAAAAATAGCCAGGCATTGTGGCGGACACCTGTAGTCCCAGCTACTTGGGAGGCTGAGGCAAGAGAATCACTTGAGCCCAAGAGTTTTAGGTAGTTGTGAGCTCTGATGCCACGGCACTCTACCAAGTGTGACAAAGTGAGTCTCTGTGGAAGGAAAGAAGGAAGGCAAATAAACACAATGTCTGATCTGGGGACATGCTAAGGACAAATTAGTGTCCACCAAGTAGGTTGAGGGTGAAGGAAGATGTTTCAAGCAATAGAGAGAAACATGTACGGGCATGGTGTGTTCTTGTCCCTAGAACAATCAAGTTCAAGGGAACAAGAGAGAAGTGCCCACAGACGTTAGGCGGGACCCGGATTGCGGTGGGCAGGATCGGCTGCTAAAGGCAGGGATGGGGGAGCCCAGTTAGCCAGGGACAAGCAGGGTGACAAAGGGTGGAAAGAAAGGAATGTTCTTCCTCAAATCTGGCCAACAAGACCTTGTCCTTTGGGCCACTATGACTCTAGGCCCAAGTGTGAAACGCGTTCGCTCGAAGAGAAGTTTTCTCCCCGTTCTGGCTTCAGCACTGGGTTTCAACCTTCCACATCCCTCTCTCTCCCTCTCTTCAGGCCTCTATAATGCAAAATCTGTGTTTTGCTCCCTCTGAATGAGAGAATTAAATCATCTGAATTACATAAATTAAATACATTTCACCTCCGAGGCAGAAAGCTTGACACGTTTCAGAGAGAATTCCAGCAAATTCTCCAGAAACAAATAGAGGGCCTGAGATCCACCCAAATGAGCTACAGCTAAAAGGGTCAACCGGTTACCAGAACCCATTTTCTCTGAATAAGTCTGCAGCAATCTAGGGACGTGCGTTACAAAAATACATAAAGTGTGTTCCCTGGAGCATTGAGTATTGCCAGAAGTTCTCACCAGAGGGGCGCGTCCCAGCACCTCCACCACACACACGCTACACACGACATGTGTGTGCCCACATGGACCCCTGAGAGGTGCCAACGCCAAGCTCCAAAGGGAAAGGAAAGTTTCTGGGCCCTGTTTGAAGATTCTCACATATACACACGCACGCGCAATTATACCCACTTGCACATACACAGATCATACACACATACACAAGGTCACGACCATGCACGGGCACACATGCACACCCACTCACACGTACACACATATATCCACACACATACTCATACACTTCACATTCACAACCACTTATACACACACACACACAGCTCATACCACACACATTCACTCCTGCATACACAAATATCTCACACAGTCACTCACATACACTTCCCACTCACAACACCCTCATTCATACACATCCCTCACACACTCACACAATCACAATTCTCACACACGTCTCACGCACATTTATACATATACGCTTACACAAACATCTCACCCATACCACACTATACGCGCTCACACATACACTCACACATTTTCTATGTGTTGAGGAAGCAAAACTAGCAAGGTATAAGGTGTGTATGGACTAGAGAACCTTCTGTCTCACCTGCAAGGCTTGTCAGTAGTGTCCTTCGACACCCAGCAGAGCAATAGCACTTGGGTGACATCATCTCTGCATTCCTGTTCCCGAAACTAAAAGTGAACACCAAAAGTTCACTGTTTTTACTAAGATGCCTTTGGGGGTATTTTTTATTTACCTGTACTGGAACATGCCCAGGGTAGGTACGATGCCTGCACAGAGATTATTTCCAGGTCAGAAACAGAGCATTTCCTCAAGCCCAGAAGCCCACACATGCTCCTTCCGGGACAACTACTCTCCTGGCTTCTAGTGTAGATCAGCTTTGCCTGGTTTTGCACATCATATACATGAACCAGAAGTTCGCTTTGATGCAGGTCATGACAATAACATCAAGAAACTGGTCACACTGATGATGCAGAACAGAAGAAGATAAGGAAACAGGAGCACAGAAGAGCATGTGTCTTTCTATATAGACAGGGATGAGGAAGGGTTTTGAAGAGATGCGATTCACTCTAGGGGTTGTCTGATCCATCGGGAGAAACAAGTCACCCAGAGTGAAGCCAGACTTCTTGCTGCAAGTCGTGGGCCTTGGAAAAGAGGACATCATTTGCAACCACATTCTTCTGTCCTCGAGCATTTGTTCGAAGTGCATTGAAACTTAGGAGATGTGGGTCAGAGTCCCAGCTCTGCCACTGGCTTCCTGAGGACCCTGGTTAAGTCACTTCACCCTGCTGCTCCTCTGCCTCCTCATCTGTACAGTGGGGGTGACAGTGAGAATAGCTGAGCTCTCTTGAGTACTGCTCCGGCTTATTCACCCTCTAGGCTAGAAGTCAGCAAACTGACCCCCACCAAGCTAAGAATCATTCTTACATGTTTAAAAGGTACGGGAAAAAACAAACAAACAAAAGCATAATACTTGGTAACACATGAAAAGTATGTGATATTCAAAAGTCAATAACCATAAATAAAATTTTGTTGGAACACGGCCATGCTCAGTCATTTATGCCTATGGCTCCTTCTGGGGTAGCTGTGACAGAGATCTCATGGCTCACAAAAGATAAAATATTTACTGTCTGGCTCTTTATAGAAAAAGGTGGCCGACCCCTGCTTTACATCGTGCTCTGACTGCCCCCTTACCTTGACGCTCACTCTATCATCCCCATGGCTGAGATGCAGAAGTTCAGTAACCTGCCAGAGGAACCAATTGAGGGTGATAGCAAGCGGGCTGGCTCCCATCCATGCCCCCCAGGAAACTGCCCACCCTATATGAGGCTCTCTGCACCAGAGGGCATGGCATTGCTTTGCAAACCGCAAAGAAACTTACTTGTGTGAAATCCATTCGTGCCTCCCTTACCTCCTGGCAGGCATCAGTGACTGAGCCTATATTCACACCTCAGACCAAAATGCCCCCAACACACCACACGTACCACATTCAGCCCAGAGACATTCTGATGTGATTGGAGATTTTCTATGAACTCCCACCTTGGAAGCAGAGGCTTGAGTTTACTGGGATACTCTCCCTTCATGGCCTATTGTCATAACCAATCTATGGGTCTTGGTTTCATTCATTCAGACATTCATTCATTCCCTTTTATCTCCATACCCTATTTGCATAGGTTAGTGTCTATCTTTTTGTTTGCAGACTGGGTAGTTATTTCTTAGGCTTGTGGGTTTTATTTACATAAATAACATTGTATTATATGTCTCCTTTTTTCCTTTCTTTTTCCCCTCTGCATTATTTTTTGTTCTTTCCTTTGCTGTTGAGGCATAACACATATATATGCATAATGTGCGTGGACTTTAAGTATAAATCTCAATTTTTTATCTGTATGTATATCTGTTTAATCATCACTCAAATCAAAATAGAGAACATTTTAAGCACATCAGAAACTTTCTCTTATGCCCCTTCCCAGTCAATAAACTGCCCTCCTTCCCCTGCCAGAGGTCACCACTATTCCAGCTACTGTTACCACCCATTAGCTAAGTTTATTCCTGAACTTCATCTATAAGGAATTACACAGTGGGTGTCTTTTTGCTAAGCTTGTCTGGGAGATTCTCCTCTGTCGTTGTGGGTGGCCATGGTTTGTTTTCTGCTGCTGTGTAGCACTAAGGTTTTAAGATCTATCCATGTGGGGGACGGCGCCTGTGGCTCAAAGGAGTAGGGCACCAGCCCCATATGCCGGAGGTGGTGGGTTCAAACCCAGCCCCGGCCAAAAACTGCAAAAAAAAAAAATCTATCCATGTGGTTGGCTCGGCAGCTACGGGTCCAGCCACATACACCAAAGCTGGCAGGTCTGAACCCAGCCCTGGCCTGCCAAAAAACAATGACAACTACAACCAAAAAATAGCTGGGCGTTGTGGTGGGCAACTGTAGTCCCAGCTACTTGGGAGGTTGAGTCAAGAGAATCGCTTAAGCCCAAGAGTTTGAGGTTGCTGTGAGCTGTGATGTGACCGCACTCTACCAAGGGTGACATAGTGAGACTCTGTTTTAAAAAAAAAGAGGATCTTTACCTAATAAATACAATCAGTGTAACCTGGTTTCTTATACCCTCAATGAATCCCCAACAATAAATTAAACAAAAAAAATCTATCCATGTGGCTCGGGTGCACATCCAGTCTGTCGCTTCTTGCCGCTCCTTGGTGTATCCACCCATTCGACCTTTCTACTCTCCCAGCCAGGGACACCCTGGGTACCTCAGATGAGACTGCTGTGATCCTATCATCTTTGTCCATGTCCCTTCATGGAGCTATGTCACCAAATGAATACGTAGAAACTGAGTGATTAGACACTGGGAATTGACTATATCCCAGTAATTGACAAGCTGCCGAAATTGACACACTCTTTTCCCTTTCTGTGAAGTGCAAGAAACAGGGAGAAGGGAGGAAGAACTGCTCTGGTGATCCTCTTCTGACCTGCACCCCCACCCCACCAACCCTCCCCACATCAGGAAAACCTTTCAGTTCCTCCACCAGTCCTCCTGCAGGACCCAGCTAAGCACACTTTGCTTCCTGAATGTCACTGCCTCGGCGGCAGCCCATACCACCCTGCTGCATTATAACAGGATGATAATCAATGAACTGCTAACTCTATTGCAATAAAGGAGTGAGCCCAACCTTATATAATTCTTTTTAATTGTTTTCTTACATTACAAGGGTTTTTTTTTCTTTTGCTAAACTTATTCTGCCATAAGTTATGTCGCTTAATTTCTCAAAGTGCTAATAATTTAATTGCTTCCTTCCTGTAGACAAAGTGCCTGCACTGTCCTCCCTCCCCAGCACGGAGATTATAAAACGGATTTGGCAGGAATACCTAAGAGAAGAGTCTTTTTGGCGGCAGGATTTGATGGGAAGCAGCTTTCTCAGAAGTCAGTCTGTGGGACTGGGAACCTGGCTTGAGACTTCAAAGGGACAGGGGGCTGAGCCAAGCCTGCCCAGGGAGTTTATAGAGTTTATGATAATCACAGGGGGTGGGGAGAAAAGGGAGAGCTGAGATTAAAGTGGTTGGATGAGGTAGTGAGCTGGGAACACAGAGCTTCCCTGTCCTGAAAAGCTTTGGGGGAAGCTGGGCTCCATCTCCAGCAGGAGGGATTTAGATCAGACTGGAGGACATTCCTGACAGGCAGGACTCTGAAGTGCTGAGCCAGGACAGGGTGGGGAGGTGACATATAATAACAAGAACTATCCTATTTATTGAACCCTTACTGAAAGTCTCTCCCCTAGATCAACTCATTTTATCTTCACACGCAGCTCTCTGAGGCAGGTGCTACTATTATTATTGCTTTACAGATGAGGAAACTGAACCAAAGAAAGGTTGACTTGCTCAAGCCCCCATAGCGTGTTGGTGGCAGAACAAGAATTTAAGTTCAGGGAGTCCGTCTCCATGGCCTAGCAGTAATACCTCCACCACCTATCGGGGTTGAATGAGGGCAGGGGTGGGGGGAGAAGTCTGGGCTTCAAGGGACAGGAACAGGGATGAGCTACTCTTGAGGGTTCCAAGGTAGTGCCCCCTTCCCTCCTGTCCAGGGTCTGATCCAGTCAGAATTGCTCTAACCCACACCCCACCTATGACTCTATAGGACCCAGTCTAAGCTCCTGAACATTGTCTGCAAATGCCCACATTCGCCAGCCCAACGGTAGGAATTTTGAGGAATACCCCAAACTTATCACTCCCTGAGATTTCCTTTCTGGCTCCTGAACCCTTGCAAATACTGCCTTTCTAAGCCTTTCCCCGTCTTTTATAGATGAAATTTCATTCATTCTACAAGGCCTGGCTTCAAATGCCTCCTCCCCACTTCTCCAACTGAAGCCTAGCACTCAAATCTCTCAGGACATTCAGAGCATACCCCTATCAGAGGGAGACCTGGTCTGCGGTGTTACTGGCATGAGCTCACTCAGCTGACTCCCCTGGATACTTACTAGCTCTGTGACTATGGGAAAGTTACCTAACATCTATGAGCTCTACCAAGTGTGATGTGGAATAAATGAATAGCACATGGTGAGTGCTGAAAGAAAGATTCCCTGCTGAGGATTTTTAGTTTGTTCTGTTTTGTTTTGTGACAGCTTCTCATTTTATCAACACAAGCTACCCAAGCCCTTGTGTTTTGGCACCATCATAGTTCACTGCAGCTCTGAACTCCAGGCCTCAAGTGATCCTCCTGCCACAGCTTCCCAAAGTGCTGGGGTTACACATGAGCATAAGCCAAAGCACCTGACTCTGCTGCTGTTTTGACTGTCATTGACGTTATAATTCCATCTGCTAACATAGTGCCTGGCATGTAGCAGTTGCTCAGTAAGGAATAAAGTGGATACAACAACTAACTAATTGCATTCCACCTTTTCCTCCTCCTTCCCCCATCCCAGTCCAGCAGGCTCCTGTTTGGCCAACTTGGGATGCCAGGTATAACACCTATTTGCTGTTACTATTAGTGGGGCATTTCATCTAGAAGGCAGGACCCCAAGCGATAAATTAACACCCTATCTCCATTCCCACCTCATCCCAAGGAGTGGGCAGCAGAGGGCAAACTGAATCAGCAGCCACCAGGCATGGACCCTTATTCCACATGTCCTGCCTCCAGACACACAGAAGCCAGAGCTCTGCCACCAGTGGTTCCTTTCTTTTTCACTTTCCTTTCCCTGCTCTAGTTGCCATCTCTATTATCCCAACACAAGAGTCCTTGACTGAGATTCTGCCTCTTAGCCCTGCTCCTCTGGATAGGATGTCTGGGACAGACCTCAGATCTCCTGTTCTCAGTCCACTGAGTCCAGTAGTATACTAGACAGAGAATCAGAAGTGTTCAGGCTCAAACTGCCATTTCTGGCTGTGTGACCTTGGGCAAGTTACTTAACCTTTCTGAGCTCCCACGTTGTGGTATAATAATTGAGGGCTGGCTGGGTGAGACTCAATGGTGCAAAGCTACACTGAAACGATTCCTATAGTTCCCTTTCCTGTGCCAGCTGCCTGCCCTGGGAGAGGGAATAGAGCAGGTCAGAGCTGAACACTTTGGGGTCTCCAGCATTTGAGATCCTCAGGGGACCAGGGAATAGCTGTGGACACCATCACCCTGGAAATGGAAAGATGGGTGACTTGGAGGGCATGGGCAGATACCCTCCTACCATGGAACAAGGCACTGGGAGTGTGGCTTGTGTCTACCATGTTTTCCCCTCACATGCAATTGCTGAAACTGGGTTTGGGCAAGAAGCACAACCCACTTCCCCAGGCCTGTCTGAGCAGAGAAAGTAAGTCTGCAACTGCCAGAGGAGGCCAAGAAGACCCAAAGTCACCAAGGCCCCTCCTGCCATCCCAGGGAGACTCTTAGAGTCAACAGGACACACACATATCAGTGGCCCTCTGCACAAGACCATGACTCTGACGTCTTCATCCAAGTGAGGGCGTGGCACCCGGACAGTGGGACTTCCAAGATAAGCCACTGTTAAGCAGAGCAGGAACACAGAGCCTCTTGGGGCTAGAATGGGAATGCTGCTTCTTAAAGTGGCCTCCTCCACCCTGTTTTGATATATGTGTCCCCCAGGCAGCCTTTGGTGCCTCAAACTTGAGCTATGAAAAATGTTGTTTCTAACAGGACACTGACACTCCCCAACCACCTCCCTGACTAAACAGGAAGCATCTGGCAAGTAGGGGCCTGTTTTACACCCCTGTGGACAAACCCCTTCACCCAGCACCCACTCACACATTCCTTCATTCACAAATATTTATTAAGCACAAACATAGTTGCCAGAGGATGCAGGTTGGAGGTCTAAGCCTCATCCTTCAGGGGATGTCAGCTGCAAAACCTCCAACCTGGGCCCCTGACTTGTCTCCCAGATTCCCAAAGGTAAAATTTTCTCCCACTCTTTTCCAGAAGAGAGCAGTGGGTTTAGCCAGGGCATGGTAAGGAGAAGCCACAAGCTGCACACTTGCAGAGTAAAACCAATTCCCCCTAGTCTCTCCCTCGTACCAGAGTGTGACAGCCCCATGGAAAACTCACCAGCCGGCTGTGGAATCTCCATGGAGGAGCCAGCCCAGGCTCCATTCAGGGGATTCCCTGCCCGAAACCTGTCCAAGTCCACTGCTGTGCATAGGGCGGGCAACCAGAGCCGCTCTTTCTCTCACACTGGCCTGGAATTTCTCTCCAGCCTATGAACACTCAGCAAAGACATCAGGCCTGAGGCCACAGAGCCAAGATTCCAAAGAGAAAATTCCAAGGCAAACATCTCAAAGGTTTCCAAGCATTGTCTCTTTACTCCCTGAAAATCCCTTCCACGCCACCCTGGAGTTTCTTCTTCCCTTCCCAGACTCCTGTCTTTGGTCCTGCTATGCCTTAGGCCTGGAACACCCGTCCTAGTCCCACACCTGAATCCCACCCCCTGCCCCTCAATGCCAGCTTGAAGGCACTTCCTCCAGGAAGTCTTCCCTTAAGTCTTCCTCCATCCTCCTAGGGAGGAGGACTCTCTCTCTCCCCTCCTCCTTTGAACACCCCAATTCAGGCCTCCTCTGTGGCTGTGGCTTCTGAAAGCAGACAAGCCTGGGCTCGTAGGCTGCTCCGCCCCTTCCCAACCAGGTGACCTCAAGCAGTTTCCCTTCTGCTTCCTGCCCTTGCCCCCCACTTGCCCAGGGGTACTCCACTCCTTCTTTGGGTAGCCCAGCCTTCCATGTGGATTCCCAGCATCTGTGAACCAGGTCCCCAGAACCTCAACCTGCACTTGAGAGCAGGTTTTCTATTAAGGACCAGAGCTTTTCGGGTTATACCTTCATGCCGCTATTCAACTCTACTTTGTGCACAAAGCAACCAAACATGGCAAATAAGCATGGCTGCATCCCAATAAAACTGGTTTTGGACACTAAAATATTTGAATTTCTCATATTCTCTGCATGTCAAAATCATTTTTCTCTTGTTTTTTTTTTTTTTAATCATTGAAAAAACCCTTTATAGCTTATAAGCCATACAAAGCAGGGCTTGACCCAATTCCAGTCCTTCTGTGTCTCCTCTGAGAACTGCAAACTCAGTCGCAGAGGCTGCACAAAGCAGATGCAGTCCATCCAGACTCAGCAGGCAGTTTCCAAAACCCTGGATGTTGCAGGGGTGGCCTGGGTGCCATATGGGGTATAGATTGAAGCGGGGCACTCATCAACCCTTGAGGAACTTTCAACCCAAGAAGGGACCCAAGACACGTCCACAGAACAGTCATTGGTAACACAAGGTTGGGTAAGATCTGCATCATGCAAGACACCTTACCTTTTCCAATGAATAAATAACCTTTTCACAATTTAGACTGAGAACATTGAAGGAGAGCGACAGCTTCCCAGAAGAAGAAGTGCACCAGGACAGACTTCAAACAGGAAATGGCATTGGACGTGGACTTAAAGGAATAAGAACTTCAAGACTTAGCTGTCAGCCTTTGCTGATTTCTCCAGTGGAAGGGGCCCTCTGGCTTTCAACAAAAACTTTGAGGACTTATAACTACACCTTACTCCACACACACCCAAAAGCCATCACCAGAGGTGGCTCCTTAGGCGGGGTAGGAGCCTTCATTGTTTCTGAGACTCTGGATATATTGCACATGTTTTTTGTACAGAGTATACTCTGGCAGATGCTTACTGAAACTAAATTGAAGTTGGGGCTAGAGGAAAGGTTGATAAAGAAGATTTCTTATGGAAATTAGACCAAATAAATTAAGGTGTTCTGTCCATTTTGTCCAGCTCCCCTGATTCCAGAAAGACATTTCCCAAAGAATGCGATGGTTGGCTCAGTGCCTGTGGCTCAAAGGGCTAAGGCGCCAGTCACGTACACCTGAGCTGGTGGGTTCAAATCCAGCCTGGGACCGCCAAACAACAATGGTGGCTGCAACCAAAAAATGGCCGGACGTTGTGGCGGCCGCCTGTAGTCCCAGCTACTTGGGAGGCAGAGGCAGGAGACTCGCTTGAGCCCAGGAATTGGAGGTTGCTGTGAGCTGTAATGCCACAGCACTCTATCCAGGGTCACAGCTTGAGGTTCTGTCTCAAAAAAAAAAGAGGCTCGGCTGGGCTGAGGTGCCAGCCACATACACCTGAGCTGGCGGGTTCGAATCCAGCCTGGGCCCGCCAAACAACGATGACGGCTGCAACCAAAAAATGGCAGGGTGTTGTGGCGGGCGCCTGTAGTCCCAGCTACTTGGGAGGCAGAGGCAAGAGACTCACTTAAGCCCAGGAATTGGAGGTTACTGTGAGCAGTGATGCCATGGCACTCTGTCCAGGGTGACAGCTTGAGGCTCTGTCTCAAAAAAAAAAAAAAAGAATGCGATGGTTGTTTTTGGCAGAAACTTAGAGGCACTTAGAGGGGACCCCTTATTCTGGAGGAATTTCAGCAGCCTTCTGACTTCTTTTTATTTATTTATTTATTTATTTTGAGACAGCTCCTGGGCTTAAGCGATCCTCTTGCCTCAGCCTCCCAAGTAGCTGGGACTACAGGCACCTGCCACCATACCCAGCTATTTTTAGAGACAAGGTCTCACTCTGGCTCAGGCTGGTCTCGAACCTGTGAGCTCAGGCAATTCACCCGCCTCAGCCTCACAAGTGCTGGGATTACAGGTGTGAGCCACTACACCCGGTTCCTTCTGACTTCTTAAGTCATAACACACACACACACACCACACATACGCACTGCTCCCTCCTCTGACAGCCACCCCCTGCTTCTTAACTGGCACCTCCACTTCTCTGTCCCTAGAAGCTTCAGCCACTGCAGCCCTGGGGAACTCAAAGCCACCTCCCCCCAGAATCTAAAAGAATGTGGCCACCCACATGGGGTCACCACCTCCTAGCTGGCATACTCAGAGCCACAGTTAAGCAGTTGATACTTTCCCAAGATAGCCTGGCAGGAGAATTTGGGGGGTTGGGCATAGTCAGTACCATTCCGCCCCCACCCTAGCTGCTTTCTCCTTCTGACCCTGGAACCTTCATCAACAGGAATTCTCAGGGTAGTAGGGCTCAGGCCACCCCTGCTCCTCCCATCCTTGTTCCCACCTGTAAGTACTGAAGCCTTTAACCCTATAGACAGCCAGCACTACCCCAGAAGACCTGATGCCTCATCCAGATATCAGCCCACACTGGGAGCCAAAGAGGTGTAGAACAAAGCAGGTTCAGGTGTGAGGGTGTGCAGGGGCAGGGGACAGCTACAGATAGTTTGCCCTTTCATGTGTGGACACGTACACACAGGTTTAAGCAGGCTTGTTGTCATTAACTCGGCATTCACTCCACATCAGCCCTAGTCCCTCCTCCTAGGCTAGGAGAGATTACCTGACCCATCCAGGTCACAAAATCAGTCAAAGGCACAAATAAGATTTGGACCTGTAGTCTATCTGTCTCAAACTCATGATGGGTAAATCAAGAGTCTGATGAAGGGCTTGGCACCTGTGGCTCAACGGGTTAAAGCGTCAGCCATGTACACCTGAGCTGGCAGGTTCGAATCCAGCCAGGGCCTGCCAGACAGCAATGACAGCTGCAACCAAAAAAAAAAAAAATGGCCGGGCGTTGTGGCAGGTGCCTGTAGTCCCAGCTACTTGGGAGGCGGAGGCTGGAGATGTGCTTGAGCCCAGGAATTGGAGGTTGCTGTGAGCTATAATGCCACGGCACTCTATCCAGCTTGAGGCTCTGTCTCAAAAAAATAAAAAAACAAAAAGAGTCTGATGAAGATTAGGTATAGGGCTCCAACAGAGCAGAGGCACAGAATATTTTTTCTTTCTCTTTTTCTTTCTTTTTTTCTTTTTTTTGAGACAGAGCCTCAAGCTGTCGCCCTGGATAGAATGCCATGGCGACACAGCTCACAGCAACCTTCAACTCCTGGGCTTAAGCGATTCTCTTGCCTCAGCCTCCCAAGTAGCTGGGACCACAGGTGCCCGCCACAACGCCCAGCTATATTTTGGGTTTAGTTGTCATTGTTATTTGGCAGGCCTGGGCTAGATTCAAACCTGCCAGCTCTGGTGTATGTGACTGGCGCCTTCGACACTTGAGCTACAGGTGCTGAGCCATCTTTTTCTTTTTCTTTTTGAAATAGAGTCTCACTCTGTCACCTTGGGCAGGGCACCATGGCATCATAGCTCAGCAACCTCAAACCCCTGGGCTTGGGCAATCGTCTTGCCTCAGCTTCCAAGTAGCTAGGACTATAGGCGCCTACCACCACATCCAGCTAGTTTTTCTATTTTTATTAGAGACGGGGTCTTGCTCTTGCTGTGGTTGGTCTCAAACTCCTGAACTCAAGCAATCCATCCGCCTCAGCCTCCAGGAGTGCTAGGTCTTCCCTGCCTGAGCCAACCCTCCCAGTCTACCTTTTTTCTTTAAAATAATTTAGTTCTCAGCTCGGCACTTGCAGCACAGTGGTTGCAGTGTGGTTGCCAAGGCCACGTATACCCCGGCTGGCCGATTCGAACCCAGCCCGGGGCCAGCTGAGCAACAATGACAATTGCAACAACAACAAAAAAATCTGGGCATTGTGGCGTGCACCTGTAGTCCCAGATACTTGGGAGGCTGAGGCAAGAGAATCGCTTAAGCCCAGGAGTTGGAGGTTGCTGTGAGCTGTGACGCCACAGCACTCCTACTGAGGGTGACATAGTGAGACTCTGTCTCAAAAAAAAAAAAAAAAAAGAAAAGAAAAGAAAAAAGAAAATTAAAAAAAATACTTTAGTATTGGCTCAGCACTCATAGCACAGTGGTTATGGTGCCAGCCACAAACACCAAGGGTAGCGGGTTTGAACCAGACCCAGGTCAGCTAAACAACAATGACAACTGCAACAAAAAATAGCCAGGTATTGTGGCGGGTGCTTGTAGTCTCAGCTACTCGGGAGGCTGAGGCAAGAGAATTGCTTAAGCCCAAGAGTTTGAGGTTGCTGTGAACTGTGACACCACAGCACTCTAGCAAGGGCAATGTAGTCAGATTCTGTCTCCAAAAAAAAGTACTTTAGTACTGGTAATTGCCATGAAAACCTAATCTTGTCCAGACATCCTCAAATTTGTTCTATAGTTTTTACTGTTCTTATTTTTAATTGGAATTTGTTCTATAGTTTTTATTGTTCTTATTTTTAATTGGATGGAGTGAGGGTAGGGATGATTATCGTAACAGTACATAGAACAACCTCTAGAAATTCTAATCTAGCTGCATACACTGCTTCTGGAACTGTTTGTTTTCTGCTTATGACAGGCTGTGCTGGATGATATGTGCAGGCCACAGTGCTCACAGTATGCCGCCATTTGTGTAACCACAGGAAGGAATTAATGTATGTGTACGAGGCCTGTATTGGCTTGTGTATATACATATGGACTATCTCAGCAAGGTTGCACCAGAAACTGGACATTGTGGCTGCTTCCAGGGAGGTAAAAACCAGGGGACAAAGATGAGAGAGATTATAAAATCTCACTGGAGAGCATTACATGACTTCTAATAAATTTTGTGCTATTGTGGAGACATCCTACCCATTCAAATAAATAAGTGTTTTACAATATTGACAACCTTATTTGAAGCAAAAGAGACATAAAATGTGAAGCTTCTGTTTTCAACTCTGCAAACACAACCCAGACAAGAAAACAAAGGTCTGGTCACTAACTTGTAGAAGGGCAGAGAGAACACAGAGAACCAAATACAATTTAGCTTATCGCCAAGTGATCCTTCCGACCATGGATCCTGGCTAGAAAGAGACAAGGGATCAGAGAAATTGGAGAGAGGGAACTGATGGAGAATGTCAGTATTTGCTGGGGTGGGGAAGGGAGCTTCAGAGCCCAGCCCCCTCCCAGTGTGTGTGTAGCATTTAAAGGAGAAGGGCACAGCCTGGTGACTCCTGCCCTGTGATGCTCTTAAACTGAAAGAAAAGAAAGAAGGTGGTGCCATAAAGAACAAGTCCGTCTCCATTTCAGCCACACTCACATCCCAATACTTCAGGGGCCCTTTCCCAATAGAGACTCAGTTTCTTTGTCTCCATGATGAAGGATTTGGCCCAGACACATTTCCAAAGTACCTCACAGCTCTAATATTCTCTGCCTTGATAGCTCCAGCCTTCTGCAAAAGTGCATAAAATAGATTAGTTTTAGCAGTAGTAAAAACAAAACTGAAAATCAGATTTATCATTTTAATTAAATATACTTTACATTCTCAATTTCTAGGGAGCAAAATGCCCCCCCCCCATCAGTTTTCCCTTTGTGGGAGACATTTTTGTGTGATTCGCAATTTAAGAAAATGCCAAACCACCCCCTGAAGATACACAATTAGCAAGACCCTATCAGGTACTTCTTAAGAGGAAAGTGGGACTTGTTGGGAGGGGGGAAAGAACACAAAAAGGAAATGTCAAGGAGGGGAGGGTCAGGTGGGGTCAGGACACTGGAGGACTAGGGAGGGGCTGGTAGGAACAACTTACTATTGTTTCTGAAGCTACTACCCTGGGAGCTGGGTGGGACTGGGTGGAGGGAAGGGGTGATCTCTCTCCTACCCCTGAGAGATGAGAGGCAAATTGCTCTCTGAACCTGGAGTGCTGAACTATAAAATGGAACTAAAACTACCTACTTTGAGGAATGCTGGGAAAATATAATAAGATAACATATCTGAAAAGCAGTGGGCTGGGTGGCTCACGCCTATAATCCTAGCACTTGGAAGGCCAAGGCGGGTGGATTGTCTGAGCTCGCCGGTTGGAGACCAGCCTGAGCCAGAGTGAGACCTCATCTCTAAAAATAGCCAGGCCTTGGGACCAGCGCCTGTAGTCCCAGCTACTTGGGAGGCTGAGTCAAGAGAATCTCTTCAGTGCAAGAGTTTGAGGTTGCTGTGAGCTATGACAATGCAGCACTCTACTGAGAGTGTCAAAGTAAGACTCTTGTCTCAAAAAAAAAAAAAATCTGAAAAGACTTAGGAAATCTATAAAGTGTAAAGCACATGTGCAGACCACCATATTCAGGAAACTCAGTTTGAGATCCTGAAAGTCTGGTCTGCATCTCATTAGGAATTGTGTCCTCTCAACATCTGTCCCACTAGTGTCCTTCCTTTCTGCCATTCTGTTTTCTACCCAGGTACCCATGGGGTAAGGACAAAGCAGCACCATCACCCACAAGAAGCATTATGTTCTGGGCTCAAGGTCCCACGGCCCCACATCAGAGTTGTGAGTTATCAAATAAACCTGGGCTGGGGTTGCCAGTGCGCTAGATGAGCATCAACAGAACAAATAAATTCACTAAAGCAGCAGCAACCTGAGTGCAGGAAAACCCTACAGCCTCACGATAGTCAGGTGCTGTGGGGAAAGAAGTGTTTCTGTTTTTGAAAAGAAAAAGAAAAAAAAACTCTTAAGAAATAAACCCAGGAATTCCTGCCACCCACCACCACCATTCCCCCAAGAAGATTTCAGGGAGAGTTAAGTCCCCAGGCTTCTGTCACCTCTGGGGTTCCCCACCCCTGCCTCAGCAAGCTGGGGAGTCCATTTGGTTGCCCATTATTCCTGACAACAAGAGCAAATATAGACACTCTCTGAGGCGGCATTTAATCTTTAACAAGAGAAGCGGCCTCCCTTCAGCAGAGCCCCACCTAACAGGAGCTCTGGCCTCTCATAATTCAAATCCGCACTTAATTAAAAAGGGGAGTATCCTGGACTCTGCCCAACTGACACCAATTCCACTCATCCCACAGCCTGCTCACATTTGTCCATTTGTCTCTCTTCAGCCGAAAGGAAAAAAAAAATTTACATCCTCTCTCAAGCAGCTCTCAGACAGGGCCAGCCCTTGGGCAGGATGCTGCTTCATCTAGAAACAGAGAAGGCTGAAATCTACCAGGGAACACAGAGCAGGACAAGGAAGGCTTAGAATTTCAGAGAGAGTTAGAGCTGCTGGAGACAGCAAATAAAAAAAGCTGAAGTCACCAGTACATTCTAAAAATAAAAATTGCTTTCCTTGGGACACCCTTGGTCTCTGGCCTTCCAGCATTAGGCTCCATATTTCCTCCCAGGACAATATTCCATATGAAAGGAGGGCATTTATTCAACCTCATTTAAAAATATTAAGCTGCCTGTGGCTCCGTGAGTAGGGTGCTGGCCCCATATACCGAGGGTGGTGGTTTTGAACTTGGCCCTGGCCAAACTGCAGCAAAAAATAGCCAGGTGCGGCTCTGCGCCTGTGGCTCAACAGGCTAAGGTGCCAGCCACGTACACCTGAGCTGGCGGGTTCGAATCCAGCCTGGGCCCACCAAATAACAATGACGGCTGCAACGAAAAAAAAAAATAGCCAGGCGTTGTGGCGGGCGCCTGTAGTCCGAGCTACTTGGGAAGCAGAGGCAGGAGACTCACTTCAGCCCAGGAATTGGAGGCTGCTATGAGCTGTGATGCCACGGTATTCTATCCAGGGTGACAGCTTTAGGCTCTGTCACAAAAAAAAAAAAAAAAAAAAAATAGCCAGGTGTTGTTGTGGGCGCCTATAGTCCCAGCTATTTGGGAGTCTGAGGCAAGAGAATCAATCACCTAAGCCCAGGAACTGGAGGTTACTGTGAGCTGTGACACCATGGCACTCTACCAAGGGCAATAAAGAGAGACTCTATGTCTAAAAAAAAAAATTAAGCTGGAGGACTGTGGGAAATATATATATATTAATGTCAGGCATGGTGATACATGCCTGCCTATAGTCTCAACTACTCAGGAGGCTGAGGCAGGAGGATCACTTGAACCCAAGAGTTTGAGGTTGCTGTGAGCTAGGCTGATGCCATTGCACTCTAGCCTGAGGCCTTACCTACGGGCTGGTGAGTCAGCATCACTATGGTGACCTTTTGTAAGCAGAGGACCACCAGGTTACCAAAGGAGGGGTGAACCAGCCCAGGATGGAAATGGAGCAAGTCAAAATTCTGTGCTGGCCAGGTTGGGTGGCTCATGCCTGTAATCCTAGCACTCTGGGAGGCCGAGGTGAGTGGATTGCTGAACTTGAGCTCAGGGGTTTGAGACCAGCCTAAGTAAGAGTAAGACTCCTGTCTCTACTAAAAATAGAAAAATTAGCTGGCATTGTCGTAGGTGCCAGTAGTCTCAGCTACTTGGGAAGCTGAGGCCCGAGGATCGCTTGAGCCCAAGAGTTTGAGGGGAACTCTACCCAGGGCAACAGAGTAAGACTCTGTCTCAAAAGAAAACAAAACACTCCTGTGCTGATTAGTAGAGAGATCACACCCATAAACAGCCACTGCACTCCAGCCTGGGCAATATATAGAAACCCCATCTATATAAATAAATAAATATTAAAATACTGGTTTTCTGACAGGTCCCAATTACTGCTCTCCAAAAGTTGACACTCCCTCCCACACTCCCCCCTACACACACACACACACACACACACACACAATCCAGGGATCATACTGGCTCGACCTGACAGAGGCCATTGTATTTATCCGTCTAGTTAGTAGTCTTGGGGATGTTACACTGTCACACACAGATGAATGATCTGGGGTGGAGGACGCTGGGAACCAGACCTTGCCATGTCAGACTCCTGACAGCAGCTCAGTCTGCTCTGTCTGTCAGAGGAGAAACCTCAGCAATCAGGCTGGGTGATCATCTCCTCCTGTTTCTCCCAAGGCCCTTGAGGACACCTCATCCCTATACCACCCAGGGAAAGAAAGGCTTCATCTTCAGAGCTTTGCTCCAGAGACTGCTCCTCTTCTCCAGGGCACCCTGGGAATGGAGCCAGACATCAGCTTTACCTGTGCCTTTCCTCTTGAGCCCAATCCTGTCCCAGCTAACAGGTGGGAGGGAAAGCCCCCTGCTCTGTGGATCTCAAGAGAGATCTCAGACTAAGGGGAAAGTGTAAAGGAACAAGGGGAGTAGAGTTGCTTTATCCCTTTCCAAGCACATTCTCCAAAAATGGTGCCTTTCGAACTCGGCTATAGCTCAGTGGCTAGGGCACTTACAACAGAACTGGCGGATTTGAACCCAGCCCAGGCCTGCCAAACAATAATGGCAACTACAGGCTCAGCACCTGTAGCTCAGAGGCTAGGGTGCCAGCCACATACACTGGAACAGGTGGGTTCGAACCCAGCCCGGGCCTGCCAAACAACAATGACAACTACAGCTAAAAAAAAAATAGCCAGGCATTGTGGGAGGCACTTGTAGTCCCAGCTACCTGGGATGCTGAGGCAAGAGAATTGCTTAAGCCCAAGAGTTTGAGGTCGCTGTGTGCTGTGACATCACAGCACTGTATCGGAGGTGACATAGTGAGACTCTGTCTCAAAAAAAAAAAAAAAGTGGTGCCTGTCCAACCATGTTTAGGGCAGTGTGTATTTCAGCAAGATATATGTAAAGACATCTATGATAAGAAAACATTAGCGCAAGTAGGGTGAGGTGTCTCAAGCCTGTAATCCTAGCACTACAGGAGGCCGAGTAGGGTGGATCACTTGATCTTAAGAGTTGGAGACCAGCCTGAGCAAGAGCCAGACTCTGTCTCTAAAAATACCTGGGCATTGTGGTGTGCACCTATAGTGGCAGCTACTCAGGAAGCTGAGGCAAGAGGATTGCTTGAGCCCAAGAGTTGGAGGTTTCTATGAGCTATGATGCCACGGCACTCTACTGAGGGCAACAAAGTAAGACTCTGTCTCAAACAAACAAAAACATTAAGGCAGTGGTTCCTAACCTGGGAGGTGGGAGTGCAGGACCCTAACTCAGAGGACAGGAACAGAGGAATTCAAGATCTACTCTTTAATGATGACCCGGATAAAAGCTACTGATCCTGTGTCCAGAGGCCTGCAGATTAAAGAAAGTGTGAAAGAGATGGTGACACAAGGACAAAGAGAAGTCTAAAGGAGTCCTTTTTAGGCATTTTGACCCACCAGCCCATGGGGAAGGCCCCAGGCTCCCTCACCAGCAGCCCTACCACCTGACACTGCTGTCTGGTTCATTTCCCATACGATGGCTTCAGTATGAGAAACACTAAAGGGACATGGGATGCTACTTGTCCCCACCTGTCTCGTCCATCTGGCCTTGCTTACCAACGTGTCTCCCTGAATTACCCTTTGAGTTCCACCTACAAGTTTCTGGGACTCTCAGCTTTGCCAGACCCCAAGGAAGCCAGGCCTTGAAGGCATTTCCATCCTCCCCTTATGGTCAGGCTGTGTAGATCACTCACAGAATGTCCTCAGCCAAACCAACCCAGAAGGCCAAATCCAGCCCTCTGCCACTCATTTCCTGAACCTTCCCTGGGGAGACACTACTTCTCTCTGAAAGGCTCAGATACTGAGCCACCTGAGTGTCTGATCCAGGGAATTCCAATAACTTCTTTCCCTTCTCATTCCTGAGCTCTGATCTTCCAGGCTCCTGAGCAAGCCACAGGCTGCCTTTGTAAAACACACATTTACATTTTATGACTTAGATCCCTGGGAAACAGGTCAGAGTCCAACCCCCAATCTACTAGAGGAAGAAAACATTTACCTACACAATCCCCACCGAAGGTGTGTGGGAGAGGAGCAGAAAGTATGTTGAATGTGAACCGTGGGGCCTATGAGCATCCTTGATCTGAGTCCGTGTGCACACTCTGGCCGGGGTGTCCTCTATCTGGCCTGATATGTGTTCCCTCAAAGTGCCAGCATGCCTGTGAGTCTGTTTTGGGTGTCCTCAGTCTATTTGTGGGTCCTTAGGGTAGACATGTGTTTGTGAGTCCTCTGCTTTCTCATTTCTATAATGGGGGTGACAATCATAGCACTTACCTCAGGGATGGCTAAATGTTGCCTAAGTTAGTATATATTAGGGGCTTAGAGCAGGAAATGGCATTTGGGGCTTGCTCCAGTAAGTGGCTGTTACTCTGATGTGATTTGCAACAGAAACCTCCAGCCCCTTTAGTCCTTCCTCTCCCTGACTACGTCAAGCATTAGAAGAGGTTTGAATGAGCCCGTTGGAAAAAGGCCGGGCATGATGGTTCATGCCTATAATCCTAACACTTGGGAGGCAAAGCAGGTAGATTGCCTGAGCTCATGGGTTCAAGACCAGCCTGAGCAAGAGCAAGACCCTGTCTCTAAAAATAGCCCGGCATTGTAGCAGCCTCCTGTATTCCCAGCTACTTGGCAGGATGAGGCAAGAGAATCGCTTGAGCCCAAGAGTTGGAGCTTGCTGTAAGCTATGATGCCACAACTCTCTACCAAGGGGGACAAAGTGAGACTCTGTCTCAACAAAGAGAAAAAATGGCTTGGTGCCAGTAGTACAGTGGTTATGGCACCAGACACACCAAGGTTCAAGCCCAGCCCGGCCAGCTAAACAACAGTGACAACTGCAGCTGGGCGCCTGTAGTCCCAGCTACTTGGGAAGCTGAGGCAAGAGAATCACTGGAGCCCAAGAGTTTGAAGTTGCTGTGAGCTGTAAAGCCACGGCACTCTACCGAAGGTGACACAGTGAGACTCTGTCTCAAAAAAGAAAAAATAAAAAGAATGATCCCCTGGGAGATGTCACTGCTCCAAGTCTGGACATTGAGTCAGAGACCAGTGACAGCAGTATGAGCAGCAGCAGCCTCTTGTCTCAATCTGCCTGCTGCAGGCTAGGGCAGAAGATAGAAAGAAAGGTCCCAGCTCGGTGCCTATAGCTCAATGGCTGGGGCACCAGCCACATACACCAGAGCTGGCAGGTTCAAACCCAGCCCAGGCCTGCCAAACTATATCTGGGCATTGTGGAGGGTGCCTATAGTCCTAGCTACTTGGGATGCTGAGGCAAGAGAATCACTTAAGCCAAAAAATATCTGGGCATTGTGGAGGGTGCCTATAGTCCTAGCTACTTGGGATGCTGAGGCAAGAGAATCACTTAAGCCCAAGAGTTTGAGGTTACTGTGAGCTGTGACGCCACAGTACTCTACTGAGAGTGACATAGTGAGACTGTCTCAAAAAATATAAAGGAAAAAAAAAGAAAGGAAGGAAGGTCCTCTCTGTCTCTGCAAGGGCCAGTAAAGATAAGGAACAAGGAGGGGACACTTACTCTTCAGGTAGCCAGGGGCTAGCCAGAGAAATGTAAGAATCAGAACCAGAGGGGCTGCAGTAGTGCTAGAGTAGTGCTCAAAGTGCCAGCTCAAAGATCCACCAAAATGTTATTCACTATCATGAAGAACACGTCAGTGCTACCTTTCAGGAAGAATCCTCTGTCCTCCTCCCGTTTTCACTTGGCCAGAACTCACACCCTTCCCTAAACTGGTTCCATCTAGCCCAAAACTGGGATTTGCTTGGGCTTGTCTCTCCTTCCTTGTGCAGACATCCTGCTAAGCTCGATTAGTTTGGTCTTTATTGTGCCTATGCACTGCGCAAGCATTTCATGCCATATTCATAAACATGAAGCAGGCTCAGGAGGACTTAACAGAGGCAGATGAGATCTCCTCCAGGCCCTGAAGAGCTCTCCATATGAAGAGAAATGAAAGCCATCCACACCAGAGATATAGGCAAGAATGTTGTATGGTTAAGAAACTTATTCAAGCCATCAAGGATGGCTTCCTGGATTAGAAGAACAATAGACACAAGCCTTAAAGAACATTTCAGCAGAAAAAAGAGGGAAATTTATTTTCATTTGCCCAAACTGAGCTTGTGGAATAAGCCCTAAACAGTGCCAGCAGTTGGATGTGCTAGACCCAGCTCTGACCAGACTGGCTGAAAAAGATTGTATATGTTATCTCCTCTGAATTTCCACTGCTTCATCTATAAAGTGGGGGTGGTAGGTTTAATGGATTTTTTTTTTTTTTGAGACAGAGTCTGTGTCAGCCTTAGTAGAGTGCAATACCATCACAGCTCACAGCAACCTCCAACTCTTGGGCTTAAGTCTGGCCTCAGCCTCCTAAGTAGCTGAGACTATAGGCGCCCTCCACAAAGCACAGCTATTTTTTTGTTGCAGTTGTCATTTTTGTTTAGCTGGCCTGGGCTGGCTTCGAACCTGCCAGCCTGGATGTATGTGGCCGGCTCTATAACCACTGTGCTACAGGCACAGAGCTTTTTTTTTTTTTCGAGACAGTCTCATTTTATTGCCCTGGTAGAGTAGCTCACCAAAACCTCAAACTTCTGGGCTCAAGCAATTCTCTTGTCTCAGACTCCCGTAGCTGGGACTATAGGTGCCCTCCACAATGCCTGGCTATTTTTTTAGAGACGAGGTCTCGCTGGTATTAGAACTCTTGAGCTCCAGTGATCCACTGGCCTTGGCCTCCCAGAGGGTTTAATGGATTTTGAAAGCAGCCCCTACTGACCTGGTGTTTGGATAGTAGCTGTGCTTATCACAGACCAGCAGGATGCAAAATTAGGCCTTTCTCAAAGGGGTGCATAGACTGAAAACCAAGAGAAGTGCTTCAGAAAAAAGGCTTTCCAGGCTCCATGTCCTGTGTACCCCCATGGCTGTAGCCATGCAGCTGAGTTCCCATGAGATGTCAGTATTGGTCACAGCTGCCTGCCTGGCACCAGAACTGTGTCTGGCACAATGAATGTTCATTGAATGAAGCGATAAATGTATGAGATGACGGAGACCATGACCAGCTTGCTCGAGGATAAGAGGGAAGATGACTGAGAGGGAGGCTACACTTTTAGAAATTATCTATCCTTGGGCCTCTGGTTTCTTTTGCAATCAGTAAAAAGTGGGTCACAAAGCAGCTTTGCAGAGCACAGGCCCTTGAAGAAAAGTCCAGATTCCATGCCAGTTTATATTTGTTGAGCACCTACAGTCAATCAGTTGCTGTCACATTATTCAATTTACTTAATCATGGCCTCAGAGGGCCTTGCAAGAGTGAGAGGCATTTGAAGCTCTAACCCAGGGGTCCTCAAACTTCAGCCCGCGGGCCACATGTAGCCCACTGAGGACATTTATCCGGCCGGCTGAGTGTTTTTGCCACCGGTGCCTGTCCTGCTTAGCAGCCAACTCGTCCAGGGCCGCACTCTCTGATTCCCCTCCTCCTCTCAGACTCGGAGGAGTCAGGAGCTTGCCTGTGCAGAGCCTGCTGCTGCCTAAGGACTGAGGAACAAGTTAGAATTTATTTATTTTTGAAATTAGGAGGTCTATTTTTTTTTTTTATTTTGCAATTAGTAGGGCCTTTTTTTCCTGAAGTTAGGAAGTCTTTTGTTTGTTTGTTTTTGCAGATAGGGGGCGCCTTTTTTTTCATTTTTAAATATTGTATTTGTATTTGTACTTTTTTTTTTTTTTTGCAGTTTTTGGCCGGGACTGGGTTTGAACCCACCACCTCTGGTATATGGGGCTGGAGCCCTACTCCTTTGAGCCACAGGCCCTGCCCTGTTTGTTTTTTTACTTCAAAATAAGATATGTGCAGTGTACATAGGAATTTGTTCATAGTTTTTTTTTTAAACTATAGTCCGGCCCTCAAATGATCTGAGGGACAGTGAACTGGCCCCCTGTTTAAAAAGTTTGAGGACCCCTGCTCTAAACCCTAGGGGTGCTGAGTGACTTCAACTTGTCCCTCTCTGAGCTTCCATTTTTACTGTCTGGTAAGATGGAAAACAATAGATCCACTTCATCGCTCGGTTATGGAAACGAAATGAGCACGTGGAACAGAGTGCTTCATAAATGCTAGTTATTATTGCTCCTCAGGGCACAGCAGCCCGAACGGCTCTCCCCCAGGGCGCACGCACAGAAGTGTTCGTACTCCCACTTACAGGCAGATGCACGGGAACGTGTGCAGACACCAGCCGGAGGAGCTCGCGGCGTCTCAGACTCAGAGGCTAGCCGAACCGAGAAGCTGCAGGGTCCTCGGCTTTTTTTCCTCTCAGCTCTTGATGAATGAACTCTGGACGCGAAGAGTTTATTTTTTTATGAATGGGATCCCGAGCCGTGAATGAAGCCAAAAGCCAACCCCTCCATTCTGATTGGTTCCAGAGGCTGGTAAACTCCGCCCCCGGCTCTGCCGGGCTAGTCTCCGGATTGGCGGGCGTGCCTGGCCCTGGGGTTTCATTCACAAAAGTCAATGAAACAAAGGGAACAGGGTGGGGGGAGAGAAAGCCGAGGCCCAAGCAAAGGAAATGCACCAATCAACTGCTCCCCCGGGTTCACTACTGTCTGCGGTGCCCGGAAAACAAGCCGGTGCGCTGAGGACGCGGGGTCTGGGCCTCCTTGCTCCGGCTTAGCCCGGCGGCCCCTGGTGTCAGCCCTAGGGTACGCTCTGGAGCCCCAGCTGCTCTAGCACCGACGTCCGGGCCTCAGGTGAGGCTGCCGGAGGGAAAGGGAGGGAGAGTGTCTGTGATTCGCCGCCTCGCCTCCAACGCACCACACTTTCTCGCTGCCCGCCTCCGCAGATTCCAGGGCGGAGGTGGGAGGCGCTGTGATTCGGTTTTGGAGGGGGCGCGGGAGTTGTGGGCATGCGATGGTGTGCGCCACTCGCGCGCGCGCACACACACACACACACACACACACGCACGTCTTATGTAACCGATCCCGGGCAGAGCAGGGCTGCAGAAAGCAGAAACGGCCAGGCCGGCTCCCAGGAGCAGGTGGGACCTCCTTGGGCCTTTGGCGGGAGGGGAGTAGTGGTGGCGCACTGCCCAGCAGGCAGAAACCTCCCCATAGCCCAAGTGAGTCGGAGAAGTTTCGCCGAGGGATCCCGAGCGTCGGGACTACCCCCTCCCCGCCACCCTTCCCTGCCCCCACAGCCGGGACGGTGTGCGAACGCAGTCCCCTCCGCCCCATCCCCCAGGTCTCGGCCCCCGCGCGGGGCCCCGGCAGTGTGGCCGGAGGGAGCGGCCGGATGGAGCGGAGGATGAAAGGCGGATACTTGGACCAGCAAGTGCCCTACACCTTCTGCAGTGTGAGCGCCGCGCCGGCCTCCACGCCCGCCCACGCCCTGCACCCAGTTCCTACCCTCCTCGCACCCCCGACCCCTCTGGGACAGAGTCGTGCACTGTTCCGCTCCCGAGTCCCCCCGGACCCCAACCCTGCCCTCCAGACTAGGCGCCTCTGGGTGACTCCGGGTCGTTCTCCACCTCTCAGAAATCGCCCGGAAATGGGAGCTTGCGCGAAGCGCTGACGGTCCCGCAGGGGAAGCTCATGGACCCGAGCTCCCTGCCGCCCCCCGACTCCGAAGGTAAAGAGCCAGAGAGACAGACCGCGACACACACGCACATACACACCAAGGACCCATCCTGGAATCCCTGACCACTTCCCAAAAATACTTCCTCCAAGGGACTCTGGTCCTTCTTCTTGGCCCCTTCCTCCAAGGGGGGAATCTCTAGGACTTGCTAGGACTCCCTTTCTCTCACCATACCCTCCACCTCACCTCCCAATTCCATTATTCACCCTTCAGATCTCTTCCAGGATCTAAGTCACTTCCAGGAGACGTGGCTTGCTGAAGGTGAGTAGTTTTTGTGACCTTTTCTATTATGGGGGGTGGTGGTCTTTAGCCCCTAGTATTTCCACCTAGCCCACTTCTTTGCTTCCCTTCCCACCCTCAAGGAATTCCAAGGCCCCCTTTCCTGTCCCTTGCCACTCTCTTCTCCTCAGTGCCCAGTGTGGACACTTATATTGATATTTATTTTCTCTGTCCTGAGCCAGGCTTGTGTAACTAGGCCTGGGATGAATCAGACCATTGTGTGGGGTATTTGCTTATTTGAATGGAACTTGGCCCCAGGCCCATTTTCCTGGTTGAAATTTTCATTTGCAAAGTTTGTTTTGCAGGAGCTGCCAGCCCAAGGTGTGTGTTGGGGTGTTTGGAGGGGAGGGTGGTGAGAGACCAGAGGATAAAGAGAAGGAGAGATTAATTTGTTACCTATCTTCAGGAGTTGCCAAAACATTGATACTTAGCCCCTTGGCTTCTTTTCTTCCCAAACCTCTGTGCCAGACAACTTACTGTGGGAACCAAAAAAACAACTAAAGTTTAAATAATTCTTTTCTGCAGCCCTTTGGCACAGAGGGCCCAGGACTCCCTCCCCAAATAGTCTTGATTGTAATTCTAATGGCAACTGTCCTTCCTCCACTAGCCCTCCTGAATACCTCTGCCCCCAGGCCCCATGCCTCCTACCTATATGCTGGGGGGTTAGCTGAGGGCTGGCAGGGGTGAGGTCAAGGCTAGATCTGTTCTGGGTGGGGAAGGGCATTCTGGGGGTCTCCTGGTTGGATTCATTGACATGTTTTGCTGGGACCTGAGGGTGTCGCTGGTAGGGTCCAAGTGGAAGACATAATGGTGTTTTAGATAGTCCCAAGAGGGAAGGATTAACAACCCCCATCTTAAGGTCCCTTTAATTTAATACTCTGGAAAAAAAAAAAAACTGAAACACTAGAAACCTTTTTTGGGGGGGTCTTTTCTTTTCCTAGCATTTTCCCCTCCCTCCACTCTGGGTGTTTTTCTTTGGTAATTTTTTTTTTTTTGAGACAGAGTCTCACTTTTTTGCCCTCGGTAGAGTGCCGTGGTGTTACAGCTCACAACAACCTCCAACTACTGGGCTTAGGTGATTCTCTTGCCTCAGCCTCCCCAGTAGCTGGGACTACAGGCACCCACCACAACGCCTGGCTATTTTTTGTTACAGTTTTGCTGGGGCCAGGTTCGAACCCACCACCCTCAGTATATGGGCCGGCGCCCTACCCACTGAGCCACAGACGCCGCCCTCTTTGGTAATTTTTAAAATTCAAATCCAACTCCTTTGGAACCTTCTGTAGAAATTTAGATTAGGAAGAAAAGAACTCTGACTAGATCCTTGTAATGACAGCATGTCTGGTCTGTCTTGCTCACTATGGTATCCCCCCAAATACATAATTTGTTGATAATGACTATTTAGCATAGGCTAAGCCACTCAGGACATTTTGTGGAATTAATGGCTGAATAGCTTTGGGTTGCTGGAGGAATGTGGAGATTGGGGGCGGGGTGTTTTATGCATCTTCCCTGACTCTGAAGTCCTGAGTGCCCACCTCTGAGTTACATGCAAAGCTTTGCCCATGTGCCCATCCTCCCCCTGAGGTTAGAGAGGCAGAGGTGGCCATTTCCATGGTCTTTCAAAGACTTCCTTCCCCAATCCTTGCTTTCTGCCTGGCTCATCAGCCTCCTTTTCTTGTCTGTCATCTGAAGGTCCCCACAGTGGGAGCTAGGAGTGGGCTCAGAGGTTGGCTTTTGGGCAGAAGCAAGTCCATTTGTGCCTAGGTTTGAAATGGGGGGCGGGGGAGGGAAATGTTCTCATCTCTCAACCTTCAAAGCTCCGCCCCTTGGCTATGGTCTAGAGATGGTATGTGTGTCTGTCTGCATGTATCAGTGTGACTGTGTGCGTGCACAAGTGTGTGTATGTGTGTATGTTATAGGCTGCTGTCCTGGGAGTCCCTGTACATTTAAATCCAGTGGGTGGAGAAGTGGGGGTGGGGATTGCAAGGTGGGGGGGGGGGTGCTGGGAGCTCCTTGGTTCCCTCTCCTTCCTTCTGAGGGAGCAGCTCAGGTTCCCAGCTGACGATGGATGGCCAGGCCTGAGGGGGGGATGCTGAGGCTGCTTGCTCCTTCTCATTCCCTCTGCGGAGACCGATGCAGCTGCCGGGGCCCTGTCCCCCTGCACCATCCCAGCACCACCCCAGCCTCCTCTCCTGCCTCTTCCCACCAGGTCAGTGACCCCGGCAGCCCAGAGGGAGCTTTGAGGTGGCAGGGAGGGAATGGCTCCTTTAGAAACTTGCGGGTGGTGGGATGCATCAGGAGAAATGGGGGCCAGAATCCAATCTCTCTCCCCGAGCTTGGTTCCTTCCAAAACCCCAATGTGGAAATAAGCAGTGGGTCCTTGTGTAAGTGGGGCTGTGAAGATTCAGCATTTGGAGGATGCCCAGGTTGGACCTGGGATGGGTGTAGAGAGATGCCATTGTGGTTGCGGTTTCAGTGTTGTGTGTCAGGGCGTTGCGGGTGAATGTGATTGGGGCTCTATAGGGGCAGCTCCTGTATCTTTGGGGTTTTTCTGGACAGAGGGGGATGAAGTGAGGATAGGAGGGCGTGTCTGATTTCAGGGTGCTTGGGATCTATTCAGATGTTGGAGAAAGGATCCAGCTTCTCCAGGCTCAGGCAGGCTGAGACCAAGATGTGTCTGACTATGGTGAAATAAGTGCTGGTTCTAGTCAAGGGTTCTTTTCCAGGCATGGCAGTAGCCCTGAACTCTCAGAGGCAACGACTTTGTGGTCTTTTTGGTAGTAAGGACCATTGACTCTGGGTCATGTATGTCCTTTGTGTGGGGCTGGAGTTCGGTTTGCAAAGCCCTGTGGATGGCTTGCAAAGGTTCTTGATTCCTCTGATACTGTGAATTAAATTGTTGAGGGTGCACCATATTTAGAGGTGTATGGATTTTTCTAGGAAGAGAATGATTTTCTCTTTATCAGATTCTCAAAGGGATAGGTCTGTGCTCCCCTTTTCACAGGAATCATAGCCCCCTAACCTTCCCCAAAAGGATCCAGGTCCCTGGCCCTTTGGCTTTCTCCTGTCATATTTGTAGGTCTAAAGAGAGACCCCCTATGGGGAGGGTGTTCAGGGAGGAGTGTTACACCCACCTGTGTGCTGCAGTGTTGCTGAAAGAGTGAAGTAAAAGGAATTAGGGTGTGTGCCTCTCCAAATGTGTGAATCTGGGTGCATGCACGCTGGTGCTTTGGCATGTCTGTGAGGAGTGATGAATCTTTTCCTAGCTACAATGCCTTCTTCTTCATCCTTCTGTCTCTTCCCCTTCTAGAAGGCTTCTGGGGACAAATGTCTCCTCCATAGACAGAACTGGTTTCTTCCAGTACAGAGGCTACCAGGGTGGGGGCTGGGTAAGTGTGAGAGAAGAGGCCAGTAGGGACACAATAGAGCTCTGGAGAATGCCTCCACCCCCTTCACCTTGCACTGGACCCTGGGAAGAAGGTGATGGGGCATATATAACATAGGTGGGTTACTAACCTACGGTGGGCTTCGCTGCTTCTGTGGGTTGTTATTTTTTTTTTCTTTTATTTTTGAGACAGAGTCTTACTCTGAAACTCAGGCTGGAATGCCATGACATCAGCCCAGCTCACGACAACCTCAAACTCCTGGGTTCAAGTGATCCTCTTGCCTCAGCTTCCTGAGTAGCTGGGACTACAGAAGCCTACTATGAAGCCTGGCTAGTTTTTTTTTGAGACAGAGCCTCAAGCTGTCACCCTGGGTAGAGTGCCATGGCATCACAGCTCACAGCAACCTCCAATTCCTGGGCTCAAGCAAGTCTCCTGCCTCTGCCTCCCAAGTAGCTGGGACTACAGGTGCCCGCCACA
>CAUYON010041563.1:0-11106 GCA_963573935.1 Arctocebus calabarensis | reverse complement strand
TTTCACATAGTAAATGAGAAAATCTCATGAATGTTATGTCAAATCAGGTTGATAAAAATATCTCAGATTGCATGTGAAGCCCCCACACTGTACCCCATGATTGAACTAATGTACACAGCTATGATTCAATAAAAAAAAATAGTTTTATATGGAATGAGAAAAAAACCTTGAATAGCCAAGACATTACTCAGAAATAAAAACAAATCAAGAGGAATCATGCTACCAGACTTCAATCTGTACTATAAATCTATAGTGTTCAAAACAGCATGGTACTGGAACAAAAATAGAGAGGTAGATGTATGGAACAGAATTGAGAACCAAGAGATGAACCCAGATACTTAATGTCATTTGATCTTTGATAAGACTATCAAAAATATAAATTGGGGGTAAGATTCCCTATTTAACAAATGGTGCTGGGAGAACTGGCTGGCTACTTGTAGAAGACTGAAACTGGACGACACCTTTCACCATTAACAAAAATCGACTCTCACTGGATAAAAGATTTAATCTTAAGACATGAAACTGTAAAGATTCTTGGAGAGAGTGCAGGGGAAACACTTGAAGAAATTGGGCTGGGAGAATACTTTATGAGGAAAACTTTCTAGGCAATTGAAGCAACACCAAAAATACATTACTGGGATCTGATCAAACCAAAAAGCTTCTGCACAGCCATTACAATACTTGGTCAGCTAATTTAAGAAGTTCATTGCTTTCCTTCTTAATCAATAGAATACCTGTAATCATGCATACACCCACTAGTAATCGGGTTGCTTTCCAAATTACAATCATGCTTTATAATAAGCATTAGAAACAAGGCTGTTTTTCAAGCTAATGATTTTTTTGACATGCCACAATTGATGTAATTGCAAATTATATTTTATGGTAAGTGGAAAATATGCTCATTTTTTAATTTAGAAGTTAACATTGTTAAAAGTATCAATCCACATGTAAGCGTTTAATGCAATACACATTTAATTTCCAAACATTGCTTGATGCATTGGTTTGACATTTTCTTATAATTTATCAGCTTGATTTTTAAAAATAAGCTTTAAAATTAGTGTACTGTAATGAATCACTGAAAAAATTATAAATATCATCCCAAAAGTTACAACTATCTTAATGAAGACCTTTCTTCTTTTTCATAGTCAGTGTCATAGTTAGTGTTAATTACTTTTTAAGCTTATGTCATAATCGTAGCAATTTAGCTCAAATTAACATCATGGCTGAGATGGCAACTTCAGCAAATGCTCAGGAAACGTCCTTGACACCATTTAAATCTACTGCCGTAGATACCAAATGTGGGTTGCCTATATAAAAATGGCATATTTAAATATTTAATATATTAAGGAATATGATTTCAGTTTGGGTGCAGATGGTCTTATATTTAAGATGCTAAGTTTGTCAGGGGACATGATTTTCTCAATGTTTAGAAAGGAATGTATTGTCAGGTTCCATACGTTTGCTTTAGGGACTGACTGCGTTTACTGGATCATTAGGACCAGCTTCTACGTTGGTATTGTTTCTTAAATCCTGCTCTTCTGTTGAGTACTGGTGCAAGTCTTTCTTCCTGGTGTAATAACTTTTCTTCTGTGATCTCGCTGATACTCTGATCTCCACCTTTTTAAATCACTGCTGGTTGCACCTTGCATTTGATAAGATACCAGTAAATGTTGTTTATGGTGGTTTTGGTTCTTCCCAACTAAATTTCAGACCTTCCCTGATCTGTGACCAATTCAGAGTTATCACTGGTGCCTTGTAGGTTCCTGGTGGTAAATCAGTTTTTGGCAATGACAAGGAAATCCATTTGATGTTGGAAACCTGTGGCCCAATCTGACTCAGTTGTTCCTTCTCTTGATGTGACATATCTATTTCTACGATGACTCACTTTTTACTTATCATTTATTAGATTCATACTTTATGGGTATTCGCTGACAGTGAGTAAACTCAGAACTAGGTAATGAAATTATCATCTGTCTTGATTTAATGGTCTCTGTATATGTTCTAACTAAAGATGACTAAGTTAGAATCCTACCTATTTATTGCTACTCGTATATGCTTTTAGAATTTGGAGCTTGAGAATTCTGTAAGTCACTCAAAATTCATCCGTTATTGTATTATGCATGGTTTTATACCACGTTGAAAGTGGTATAATTCAGTGGAATGCTAGAATAAAAAGGGATAGCATATCCAGAATCTGGCAGTCAATTTTCCTAAGAACTTTAAAACAAGTTAGCTATAGTTACAAACCCTATTATTAAAACATTCAGATTCTCTGTCCTTATTGCAAGCAGAAGTTTGTGCTTTCATGTTTTATACACACATTTAGAATTTATTGCAATGCTCAACCTGCAGCATGACCAAAGAATTAAATCGCAAGAATGCTCTTCCCACTGTACGGAGACTGAAGTATCCCCCAAGCAGCCTCAGCGGTGAGAACTCGGGGAGCTTTCCATTCTGATGGGACTTGTTCCAGTAGTGGCTTTTCTTCTTGGCTATTTTATTTGTAGGTGTCAGTACTCTCATTTCTACTTCCAACATCTTTTTTTTTTCCGTAATACATATAAACTCATTTTTAACCACTGAGTTTCTGGTCAAATGAAACTTCTGATGAAAACATAATGTGTATTTCTGTAGAAATTAGTTATATATAAATGTTTTAAAACCATGTTCTGATAGACCCATGTTCTGACTGATTGGCATAAATAAATAAAGGAGGATGTAATTCTTTTAAAAAATAAATCCTGATACCAGATTTGGTGATATCATGCGGGTAATTTTTCAGAAACTAACTTGTACAGAGAATGCAAGTCCCTGACACTGTGTTTAGAGATACAGAAAACTCTGAAAACCATAAATACTCTTCATGGGCTCAAGGAAAGGTCACTTGGGGGTCAAGTTGACCTGGGATTATGCACAGTTCTTCATAGTCATTGTTTACCCCAGGTAATGTGAAGGTTCTTATTTTTGCCTCAGAAATATAAAAATGTTTGATTGTGAGTTCATCCCCAGACTCTGCTGGGATTGTTATATGAATACGGTAGATACTATGGGAACACACTTGATTCCAGGATTTACATAACCAACCGAGGAACCTGTAACAGGTGCGGGTTTGTATTTGTTTCTATGTACTCAGAAAATGATGGGGTCGTGATCAGGCTCAGAGAGACCTTACTCTGGTAAGGAAAAAGCAGACATTCTGGTTCCTGCTGCTGACTCTTGTGAATGACTATGATTCATGTTTCTCTTGATGTCTGTGCCTGTGATGGAGAGAAGGGAGAAAGCAGGTGCGGGAGAGTCCAAGGTGATGGGATGGACCAGCCTGCAAGGGAAAATATCATGGCAGCCATCTGGTTTAAACAAATCAGCTTCTGGCAGCTATGAAAGTACCATGGAACAATTTTCATGAAAATGCTTGAAAACCCAGAGCCACACAGAAAAGCCCTAAGAGGCTCTGTTTCCAAGTAGAGAATTCCTAGTTAGGGTCTGAGTGATGACCGAACTTAGTCCTGACTGCTCTGCATTGTCATGGGCGCTTTCCCTCTCTGTCCCCTCTAGTCTGTCCCCTCTGAGTGTAGCAGTTTCTGTTTCTGCTGTTGAGCGAGCAGCTCTTAGCCCCTGGAATATCATCCACAAGTTCACTATGTAGCTGGCACAAGCAGATGAAGTATGTCTAGTTGTGGTCCAGGGACTACAAGCCTGCACATCACATTTTAAATCTGTGATGGTTAATGAGGAGTGGTAGAGTTAGGAGAAGGGAAGGAGGCAGCGGTGTGCTTCTAGAAGTTGTAGCAGAATCTCTTTGGATAGAGAAGGACTTAGTTTGAAACTACAGTGCTCATGCCATCCAGTCCAAATTCCAGTATGGTCTTGGGGCTCCTTTCCCCTGATGAGCATTTCTGCCGTAGGGTGCCGCTGTTACGGATGGAGTGTTTCCTATTTCTCATTTGTACAAAGTGAAAAATAAGGGTGAGAATGACTGTTACAAACAGCACGTGAACTATTCAAACACAATCATGAATAACACAAGTTAATTTATAGGCTTAGCAGTTCTAATAGATGGCTGTTTTAATATATGTTTGAGAGAAAAAGCACGTCATGCATTTGCTTCTGGATAAGTGGGTCTGTGGGAACACGCGGGCATTACCACTGCGCTTCTGTTCATGGGTCTTAACGCATGTGAATGACAGAGTCCTAAGGGGAAATAGAGAGTATTTTAGAGTTGGCTTTGAACCCCCAAACCTGCAGTGTTCACACAGTTCACAATTCTAAGGAGATACTATAAATGTACATTCTTTCCATATTGCCAATAAATTCTACCATGTAGAAACAGAGCTTCAAACAGCATGTCATATACTTCTGTTCCTTTGGACTCAGTAACCTTGGGACCAGGGAGCACATTTGCTAAAGTAATACTGGGAAGCTTTGATGGCAGAAGAAATAGAGGCTTATGAATATTATTTCAATTAGGAACCTGCCCAATACGGGAATTTAAAACTAACGATGTAAGCACCCAAACTTTGGAGGAAGAAGGTAATAGGGATGATTTGAGCAAGCTGAATCCTCACTTATCATAGTTGGGAGTCAAAGGCAGTGTTTAATGGGGTACTAAGAGCATTTTTGATATTTGATATGTTTCTTATTTAGACACATGGAGGTAGCCAGTAAGAAAAATACATGGAAAAATGTTACTCTGTCAGCACTTATGGAAGAAATAAAGGTGAAAATACATGAAGAAGGAAAGAAGGAGTTGTTTTCAGTATTACAATCCCTTTGAACGATTTAGCAATTAACTATGTACATGTGTTATTTTTATAACACAAAATTTAACAAGAGGTGATGTGATCTAATATAGCAAATTGATTCAGGATGTTAACTATTTATTTTTATCACAATTTAATACATATCCATTAGCAACTTGAGAATAACAGAAAAGCACGTCGGCACTCACCTCAGCCCCCTGGGTTTACTTGATGAAAATGGAATTATGGCCTGAGCGTGGTGGCGCATGCCGATAATCCCAGCGACGGCAGAGACTGAGGTGGGAGGATCACTTGAGCCCAGGAGTTTGGGGTTGCAGCGAGCTAAGATTGTGTGATTGTGCTACTGTGCTCCAGCCTGGGTGATAGAGGGAGACCTCATCTCAAAAAAAGAAAAAGAAATAAAGAAAAAGGCATTAAGGGAGCAATCGCAATTACTGATTACAATTTTGGGGGGAGGGGTCAGGATCACTTCCTCATGATAAGAAATGGTCCTAATGACAGCTAACATTTACGTTCATTATGACAGCATTCTCCTGAGTGCATTATACATGTAACCCCTTTTATTTTCCTGATGCCATCATGAGATAACTGTTGGTACAGTGCCCATGTTACAGATGAGGTAATCCGAACCCAGAGTGTTTAAGAACTTGCCCAAGACACATTGCTTATAGGTGGCTAACTTGAGAAATGAACCCTCACATTGAATGGATGAGTATAACAAAAAGTTGTCACCCAGATTTTGATTATGTTCTACCTCATTAAAGGTAAATGACATGCTGTGTTACCTCTGAACCTTGAAAGGTCCTTTAGGTTTTATTCTGTATTCAGAGTAACATGTGCACTCTGTTTATCAGTCCTTATTCATCTTAATTTGCTCAAAATTGTTAAAGGTGAAATGCATTTTTAAAAGAAATTTTGAGCAATTTTATATCTGCAGAAAAATTGAGACAACAGTACAGAGAGTGCTCAGATACCCCATTCCCAGTTCCCCTACTGTGAACATTTTACATCACTCCCTGGTCCTGGAGGGCTGGCTGTGCATGGTGACTTCCTTCCCAAATTGCCAAGGTATACACATTTTAAGAAAGGGAAAAACTGCCTTGAATTTGTAATGCTCCAGTCATGCTTGACTTTTGCAATTGCAAGAGGTTCCCGCTGAGAGGTGACTCGTGTTCACCTTTTGTTACTGGTATATATTAAGTATTACGACTTTAATACAGTTGTTTTTTCTTCAAATGTATATACATTTTTCTGGCCCCCTCTGTATATGAGGTTCATAATGTTGTCTGCAATTCTAGCCCATTACCACCTGGATCATTCTAGCCTCCTCCTCTTGCTTAAACGAATCTTTTTCCTCCAAAAATGATAATCCTGGCTCAAACAACATGCTGTCCATTTACTCAATTGCCATCGTGTACATGTAGATAAAAGCAGAATCATACCTCCGCAGGAAACTGCATCACCAACAAGATTACAAAAATTAAAATAAGTTATTTTCCTTTTAGTTTTATAATCTTTACAAATTTCCAGATTTACTTAGGTCACCATCACGTCCCCCTGCACCCCTTCCGTTTGGTGTGGCAGTTTCATACACTCACATTGCTCTGTCACTTTCAACATTTTATCCTCAGGGCCCTCGATCTCCTAAATGGCATTTTAAAATTTGCACACATTAAGCTTCATTTTTTGTTTTGTAAAGTTTTGACAAATGCAAGATGTCACGTATCCACCATTACAGTTTTATGCAAAACAGTTTCATTGCCCTAAAAATCCCCTGTGCTTCACCTGTTCAACCCTTTTCTCCACACAAGTTCCTGGGAACCACTGATCATTTGGCTGTCTCTACAGTTTTATCTTTTCCAGAGTGTCATGTGATTTGAGTCACACAGTAGTAGTCTTTTTAGGTTGGCTTCTTTGTCTTATTGGTGTGAATTTGAGATTCCTCTATGCCTTTTCATGGCTTGCTAGCTCACTTATTTTTAGACGTGAATACTATTCCATTATGTGGGTATACCACAGTTTATTTATCTGTTCACCTTTGAAGGTAATCTTGGTTGCTTCCAGTTTGATAATGAATATATTTACTTTAAATGTTCACATGCATTTTTTTGTGGATAGGTTTTCAAATTAATTGGGTAAATGCTTGGGAATATAATTACTGAGTATCATGGTAACACTATTTGTAACTTTATAATCAAGCAAAGTGGCTGTACCATTTTGAATTCCCATCAGCCTATTCTGTATCCTAGATAGAAATTGGTATTGTCAGATTTGGGGGATGTTAGCTGTTCTAAAGTTGTTTAGTGGCATATCATTGTTACAATGTATAATGGTGTTTATCAGAGACCATTTTAATGTATAATATTGTTAAATTTCTATTTGAGATGGTTTCTGCCTAGAAGTCTCTGACTCAGAGTCTTTACAAATCTTATTTCAGAAAGTATGAAGACTTTGAAAAAGCGAAGAACTCATATGAATCCTCAGAGCAAAACTAAGAGTTAGAACGGGTAGGATTTTTTACTGAAAAGTAAAACAGGGAAAAAAAATGAGTGAAAAAAGAAAAGAAGCATTGCAATGGCACAGATGGAATATGTGGGGGATAGACTCCGATGATAGGACCCTAAAGGTTGGGAAGTGTTTTATTAAGTTATGGGCTCTTGGAGTCTCCCTTTGAAAAGTGAGAAAAAAATGGGCTGTGGACTGGCGTAGGAAATAAACTCATCTCATAGTGGAAGCTCACTGGACAATGGCAGACGGTAAAACCCTGGAAAATGAGCTGTGTGAATCACATGTGACAGGCAAAGAGTTCACTTGTTTAATATTTAAACAGCCTTAAAATACAGTGCGTATTATCTTTCTCTTGCCTCATATCAATGGCTCGCCAAGAAATCCTGTTGGAGTGAACCTCCGACACATCACTCAGTGGTCCTTTCTGTGCCACCCGTTTCTGAGTGGTTGGTGGCAACAGCCCACTCTACTCGATCTTGTAAACTTCAGATTCATTTTTCTCATTGAAGCCAAAATGATCTTTAGAAAACACAAAGTTAAATTTCTCAATGGCTTCTCTTCCTGTGAACATTGGAACTTTTTCACAGGGTTTAAATTCCTTGTAAGAAATCTCATTTTCTTAACAAATCTTCCATACCTTGAGGACATTCCTTGTTCGTATGATGTGGGTGTCTTGAAATGTCAAAGACACTGATATTGAGTGTTTATGACATGTAGGGTATATAAGTTTTTGAGAACAAAGATTATATGTTGTACGTGCCCATTCGTAGAAAGGAATTATTCTTAGAAGTTATTATTTGAATGACTACATACTTGTTAAAATTATGTTCATTACAATACCATTTATAGTGAAAAGAAAAAATATTCAAATGAGAAATTGATAAGTTAGTATATAGCTACATAGAGAACTACCATATAGCAATTAAAATTATGGTTTGATTATATATGCCCTGGTAAGTCCTGCACTGTAACAAGTTATAATAAACAAAAATGTTTATATTCCATGCTTCAAAGATTATTAATAGGTATACACTGTGCTTATAGTAGAGTTTGGGGAAAATGTATCAAATCTTCAGAGTGGCAGAAGTATTTCTTTACACTTTTTAGATTATTTTTCATATATCACATGATTAATAATGAAGTTTCATATTTTATTAAGAAATCCTTGTAAAATATACATTTGTTTGTAAGGTTGTGATGCACAGCTCAGAAATTGCTGGTGATTGCCCAGTTATTGGCTGTTGTAGGACTACTTTTCACTCTGACAACAAAAAGGTACTAGTTGTATACTTAGGCACATAGCATGAAAATTCCAATTCTAAATAATATAATATCACTACTGGTAAATGAGTAGAAGCAAACAAAAAACTCATTTGCTGCCTATCGAGTTTCCCCACTTCCATACCTGGAGGTGCCAACCATTCTCATTCCAAATGCTCTTAGATATCTGCGCCCCAAGAAGCATTGTGAAAATGGATCAGAGTAAGGAAAAGCCAGTGTTGACTTTACCTGTCTCTACTCAAATTAGGTCATTCACAATTGAGGAAAAGCCTAGGTTTTGTTGTTAGACACAGAGTCAGAAACAGCTGTGAGATTTAAAAGTGATCCACAAGCAACCATGTCATCAGCTCAATGCTTTGCCCTCTGTGAGTGAAGCTGTCACTGTTCCTCACCCTAGGTGAGTAAGTTTGCTCATTATCACGTTTGTTCTGCCTTGGCTCAGAAAATAAAACCACTGTGCAAACTTACACAGAATCTCCATGCTTAACTGGTACCTATCAGCGACCGAGACATTCTGCCAGCATGCTATTCAGCTCAAGGAACAACAACGACAAAAGAATGTATTCATCTCGGAAGATAGAATTGTAAAAGATAATTACGGAAGAACAGCCCCCAAAGCGTTTAAACCTTATATTATTCCTACAGGAAATTAGCTTCTTAAATCCCTTCTTTTTTTTTTTAGCCTTGATAGACGCAAAGAACACCCTCCTGAAAAAAAGCAGCATTGTGCACGCCTCCTCCTTAGGAAGTTAGCGCTGCTACTGCTGAAGAACAGTGCTTCCTGGGAGTAGTGAAAGCACGAGAAGGGAACTCTCAAATGTGTTTTATGATTGATAAATATGACTTATAAAGTATCTACTATGTCTTTGGGCATCAAATATAATACTGAATTTTAAATGAGAATAATCAGATTCCCCAATATCTGAAAATCTTATGAAAAATGCTATTATTCTGCCTAAAGGAACTGATTCTACCTAATGATGTCAATTTATTTTACTTTTTTATTCATTATTTTATGTACTGTAGAAAAGTCAAGTAGAAATACTATTATAAAAGCTTCTATCTTGTACTGTCTCCACAGTCATCTGCTACCCAGTCTGGAACATGATAGCAACTCAACCAAGATTAGATATGTGGGAGAATAACTTACAGGATTTATACTAGTCACCTTCTCTTCATTAGTCCTGCTAATTAGATCATGAGGCTTCATAGACTTCTTTACTACATCTGTATTATGTGATTTCATGACCACGTGTTTTATGTCATTAAGCATTTGAATTACACATACAGTATTCAGTGTTTGGAATCCAGATATTTTTAAGCTGTACAGATCAAATCATCTTAGTTTTCAGCTGTTTTTGAAATTTCCCTATCTGTTAATAGGTGACTAATAGGGAATGCCACAAGTGACACTCTATAATGGGAGGAATTACATGAAAATCTTCAATTCTAGTCAACAAATATGTACTCAACACCTATTATGTGTCAGGCTTTTGACATCTTTCATTTCTTCATTTCCAAAACGCATAAAGTTGATATTATCGCTCAAATTTTGGACAAAGTACAAGTGAGGCTAAGAGAAGTTAATTCTGTTGACTTAATAAAGTAGCAAATGGCTGAGTGGGAGCTACTCCAAAACTCTGAGATGTCAAACTCTACCACCCTACTTGATTCCTTCTAGAAATAATTTAAGAGAGAGTTTGGTGTAATAGAAAATGCATGGGCCATTTTGAAATGAGTCCAATCTAGCATTGCTGTTTGTTGTCTGAGTAAACTACAGAAGCTTTTCAAGCCTCATTGTCATCTGCAGATAGCCCCTTGCCTGACACTGTTTAAGTGTCACATAAATAGTTCCTATTACTACCTACACTTTTAGAACACTGATTATATATTTTAAAATATTACTAGCACATATAAAACATAAAATGTTTTCTCCAAATAGAGATTTGGAAAGGAGGGATATTTCATAGTATGGTAGTAACAACATCTAGTGATTTCCCCCAGTAAATTCTATAAAAATGTACATGTTGTCTCAGAGAACAGAAGTACATTGGACTCCAACGTAATAGCAAGAAAAGAACAAGTGACCCCATCTCAGGATGGGCAAAAGATCTGAAGAGAAACTTCTCTAAAGAGGACAGGCGCACGGCCTTTAGACACATGAAGAAATGCTCATTATCCTTAATCATCAGAGAAATGCAAATCAAAACTACCTTGAGATATCATCTAACTCCAGGAAGATTTGCCCACATGATGAAATCCCAAAACCAGAGATGTTGGCGTGGATGTGGAGAAAAGGGAACACTTCTACATTGCTGGTGGGAATGCACACTAATACATCCCTTTTGGAAAGACGTTTGGAGAATACTCAAAGATCTAAAAATAGACTTGCCATTTGACCCTGTAATTCCTTTACTTGGTATATACCTAAAGGACCAAAAATCACATTACAACAAAGATACCTGTACCAGATTGTTTATTGCAGCCCAATTCATAATTGCTAAGTCATGGAAGAAGCCCAAGTGCCCATCAATCCACAAATGGATTAATAAATTGT
>CAUYON010041561.1:0-34142 GCA_963573935.1 Arctocebus calabarensis | reverse complement strand
CTTCACTGCCAAGTGATCTTCCCAGTCATTGGTCAGGCTCTTATAGAATTCTCCATACTCCTCATTAGTTATATCATCAGGATTTCTGGTCCAAATAGGCTTTGTTTTGTTAAGCTCTTCATGATCAATGTACTTTTCCTTAATCTTCTTCTTTTTCTTCTTGTCACCATCTTTCTTCTCTTCTTCTTCTTCATCAGACCCAACATCTTCTATTTCAGGTTTGTCATCAGACTCCTTTTCTTCTTTTTCTTTCTCCTCCTCCTTGTCTTCCTTTTCTTCTGCCTCATCATCACTGACTTCTTTATCACGTTCCTTCTCCACCTTCAAAAAAGAGACGTAAAAAAAAAAAAAAATTACCTCTGCACTCTGCATTCTAACCTAAAGACAGGCTGAAAGGAGTGGCACACTAACCTAAATAAACTAGAAACTTCTCAAAATTTGATAGATCTAGTACTTAATAACCCTTGGTACCTTTACAAAGTAAAGAGATTAGATTTCAAAGAGGTCTCAGCCTACTCTAGCATAAAATTTATGTCCTTTCCTTAATAGAGATAAGGAATAAAGATTCAGTTCAATTACACAAGAAGCAACACAAAACAATTCACTCTGCAATTTCAGCAGAAACTCCTTAAGATTACCAAAAAGACTAACAAATTGGTCAACATAAGGAACTAGACTTAACTGTTAACTAGACGCATACATAGTACATGTGGTGTGTGCACAATCTCTGGAAATTAGGTCAAGTTAAGGAGGTTGTCAACTATTAAAATTCTACTGTACATGACAACTTACAAACAGAGTAATGGGATAGCCAATGAACTGAGAATGTTTCTTCACAATCTCCTTTATTCTTCTTTCCTCCAAGTACTCAGTTTGGTCTTCTTTGAGATGGAGAATAACCTTTGTTCCACGACCCATAGGTTCACCTGAAAATAGAAAAGGAGAAATGGATTCAGTTTTAATTTCAAAACCAAATCAAAATAAAATACAATTAGTTTAGCTCAATGCCATTCCTAACCCTCTTTGGAACAAGTCTATTTATTAAGTGAGATTTACCATCACAGATGAAGAGACTCCCACAGCAGGTTTAAGTGCCTTGCTAAGATACATAACCCTCACATCATGCTATTACATTAACCAAAGGCTCAATCCTAGCTTGATCCTGAATTTTTGGGCAAATGTAAGTTTTGTCTTACAGAGTCTTCAGGCACCCCACCCTCCAGTGACCGCCTTTACTAGTAACTTTTTCTATTAGATGCCTACCAGCGTCAGTCCTAACTGTGAATGATCCTCCTGCAGATGACTCCCAGGCATACTGCTCATCATCGTTATGTTTGGTGATCACAGTTACTTTCTCAGCAACCAGATATGCAGAATAAAAACCAACACCAAACTGGCCAATCATAGATATATCTGCACCAGCCTGCAGAGCTTCCATAAACGCTTTGGTTCCAGACTTGGCAATAGTACCAAGGTTATTGATCAAGTCAGCCTTGGTCATTCCAATACCAGTATCCACAATAGTAAGGGTTCGATCTTGTTTGTTTGGTATGAGATTAATATGCAGCTCTTTCCCAGAGTCTAGTTTACTGGGATCTGTCAAACTTTCATATCTGATTTTGTCCAAAGCCTATTAACAAAAAATAAAATTTGTCAAGCACACAACACTAAGATTAAGCTCATGATGAAACAAAAACCAACCCAATCTAAAATTAATAAGAAACTCACATCTGATGAGTTTGAAATGAGTTCTCTCAGAAAGATCTCTTTGTTGGAGTAGAAAGTATTGATGATCAGTGACATCAACTGGGCAATTTCGGCCTGAAAGGCAAACGTCTCAACCTCCTCCTCCTCCATCGGTTGGTCTTGGGTCTGGGTCTCCTCAGGCATCTACAAACGACACCGCGCCCGTATAAACACCGCATTCTCCAGTATTCTTCAGAGTCGGATTTTAGAAATGTGCAAAATTTTAGTAAACCGAACAGAAAGCGGCTGACAAAGGGATGACCTCATTTCGAGTCGCGGCCGTCGCGTGTGCACGCTTCCCAGAGGCCGTTCCCGACCGGAGCCGGCGGCCCAGCGCCTTCCCAACGGCCTCCCCACCCTGCCTCGCGGCGGGCGGCGGCTGCGCCCTGGCGGCCTCCTCCGCGGCGCCCCCCGGGAGGGCCGGGGCCCGGGAGCGACGCCCCCACGGGGCAGGTACCGAACGGCCCACGCGTCCGGCGGCGCCCCGGGAGCGCCCGGCCGCTCCTCCGTACACCCCGGCACACGCCGGACCGGGGGGCCCATCCTGAGGTGGACGAGGGGCCGCCGCAGGCCCGAGGCCCGCAGGCTGGCGACCACGGCCGCCCTGGGCCCCGCAGCCCAGGAGGTTCAAGAGCGGACCCCGGGTCCCCCCTTCTCTTTGCGCCTGTCCCCAAAACCCCTTACCCGTCAGAGTTCCCCCGCAAAAAGCCCCCTCACCTTGGCTAATGGACCGCACGGGCTCCTCACTACGGCACTAGCAGCAGCAGGACGCTGAAGCAACTGGCGCGCCGCCCCCGCGCCGCCCTTATATAGCGGCGGGCCCGCCCAGCGCGCGGCGCCTTTTCCAGAAGCCTCCCGAACCTTCCGGAAGAACCCTCCCCAACCGCCGCCGCGGCCGCGCGCCTGAGCCTGCGCCCTGACTGCGGCCCGTTCCCGGGCACGCGCAGGTTTCGCACAGAGCTGGGCCAGGGCGCCCTTCCCCCAGCAGCCGCCGCGCGTTCCCGCGCCGACCACAGTACGCCTGCGCAGCGCGGAACTCTCGGGAAGGTCTCGGCCTCTTCTGGGGCCACCGGCCCCAGCCCTCCCCTTGAGCCTTACGCCCCGCGCAGCCCACTCCGCGCCGAGCGCTGGTGGTGGTGGGGGGTTCCCGTGGCTTGAGGGTTAAGTTCCGGGTTCTTACTCCGGTATTGGTGAAACCTGCGAAAGTAAAATTTCAGTTCTTGGAAGAGTGTCCGCGTATTGTGGAGGTCTGGGTGCCCCAGCGTCAGGGCCGCTGGGCGGAGGTCGAGGGGCTCGGCCATGTGGGCTATGGGCGTGAGACCGGGCCAAGCCCTGGTGCGGGGCCGGGGGGCCGTGCGAGTGGCAGAGAGCGCGCCAGGGCGGTAACGGGGTGGCCGCCCCTCGGCTTTCCGAGCTCCTCTCCCCGCCGGGCGGGTGGTCCTGTAATGCACTTTAATGGGCGCGAATTCGCGGTGAGTTGCCGTCCCTTGGGGGTTTCCCGCTGCCTTGGATTCGCCTGAAGGCCTTGCTCTTCGCGCTTCCAGCCCTCCTTAGTTTGGGATTCCGGGATTTGTTGAACAAAATTCACGCTTACCCTGTTATTTCCACGATGGTTTGGTAAAGCTCATCGGTTTTGCTTACTACTTCGTTTGAAGTTTCCATATTAAGTATCTAACATGAGGGTGAACTTGCCCCCAAAGTCAGTTCCTAAGCGGGAATTTTAAGTGTCCCGAACAACGCCACCTACCCCCGCGACAGCCGCGGAGGCCTCGGGCCCCTCACACTACCTCGAGGTTAACTCCTGGGGCTCCCCGCACCCCCCTTCCCGGCGCCTCTTTGTCTCTAGCCCCTCCCACTATTAACCCTTCTTTCGAGACTAGCTGCCAGGCCCTCGGGAATAATCTGGAAGGTCCTTACCTTGTAAACAAACGATGGAACATTGACTCCACTTCCTTGTCTGGCAGATAAACCAACTTCCCTAGGAACTGGAGTTTTCAAACTGGGGCCTCATGAGCGTTTGAAATAACAGAGTCTTGACTAGCATTAAAAAGGGGGGAAATAGAATGGAAACTATCAGCCCCAAGGCAAGGGCTGTTCTGCGTGTGTTTGGTCATGTTCTAAATATTTAACAGTCCAGGCGAAAGCGCTGGGCCCAGGTTTTCCCTGCATTATGGAGAAAAAGCGGGTGGAATGGGGAAAGAGGAGGGGCAGGTCCCCGGTTGCTGCTTTCTGCAGCGTAAAGAGGAGGGGACTGGCAGCGGTGAGCCTCTGCCCACTATGTCCTCTTCCGGTTACTTACCAGCCAGCCCCTGTCTCACTCTCCTAACATGGAGGCCTCTTCCTTTCTACCAGTGTCTGCTTGTCCAAGGAGGTTTAGCTTTTCTTGTAGATGAGCCGTCTGATGCCCTAGCTCTGACATTCTTTGCCCTCTGTTTCTGAAGCCTTCACGTTCCCTCTTCTCCAGTTAATTTACTCCAAGGCCATTTCTTGGACATGGGTGTCACTGAAGATTGTTTCTGTCAGGTTCAAACTTTAATGACCCTCTCTCCTTCCCTAACATCCTGTCCTGGCTTTCTCCTGCCTCAGTTACTATCTACAAGGACTTTTTGAGTTCAGTTCCCCTTGATCTTTAGTTAACATTCCACACTGTCACCTGCCATTTTCCTCCTTAAGTTCTCTGCTACATTTTCACCATCAACATGCTATGATGTTCCTCCTGCTCCCTGGTTGTTCCTTCTCTATCTCCTCTCCAGGATCATCCCCCTAGCCCTGTCACTTGAACTCCTTGGAAGTGCGTCTAAGACCACCAGAATATCTTGTCTAGCACTTTGATTTGTCAACGATACCTAAGTGCAGGCAAATCATGAAGAGCCCTGGCCAGGACTCTTTGAGCTCAAGAACTTCCTCCACCTGTCTGGCCATCTTTGAGGGCTTGGTAGCCAGGTGACCAACTAACTATCCTACCACCTTCTAGAAACCGAAACTTTTCCACAGGGGATCTAGCATTGAGTCCTGCCATTTTGGCCTTCTTTTTTTTTGAGACAGAGTCTCACTATGTGGCCCTCAGTACTGAGTGTCATAGCATCACAACTCACAGCAACCTCCAACTCTTGGGCTTAAGTGATTCTCTTGCCTCAGCTTCCCAAGTAGCTGGGACCACAGGCATCTGCCACAACGCCCTGCTGTTTTTTTTTTGTTGTTGTTTGTTTGTTTTGTTTTGGTTGTAGTTGTCATTGTTGTTTGGCAGGCCCAGGCTGGATTCGAACCCACCAGTTTCAGTGTATGTGGCTGGCGCCTTAGCCACTGAGCCACAGGCACTGAGCTCATTAAAAACCCTCAAATCCAACCACTTCCTTTCATTTTCATCAGCCATCTCTCCTCCCTCAGGTTCCCCTCACACACAAACACAACTCAGCTCCTTGTATCTGGTCTAGTCTTGCTCCAACCTGTAGCCAAGATGAGCTTTAAGAACACAGATCTTGGGGTGGCACCTGTGGCTCAGTGGGTAGGGTGCCAGCCTCATATACTGAGGGTGGCGGGTTCAAACCCAGCATCAGCCAAACTGCAACAAAAAAATAGCCTGGTGCTGTGATGGGTGCCTGTAGTCCCAGCTACTAGGAGGCTGAGGCAAGAGAATCGCCTAAGCCCAGGAGTTAGTGGTTGCTGTGAGCTGTATGACGCCACAACACTCTAACGAGGGTGATAAAGTAAGACTCTGTTCCTACAAAAAAGAACACAGATCTTGTGGCGGGCTCCTGTAGTCCCAGCTACTCAGGAGGTCGAGGCAAGAGAATCGCCTACCCTAGGAGTTGGAGGTTGCTGTGAGCTGTGCGACACCATGGCACTAAAGTGAGACTCTGTCTCTACAAAAAAAAAAACAAAACAAAACACAGATCTGAGGCTGGATGTGGTGGCTCACCCCTGGAATCCCAGCACTTTGGGAAGTGGGAGGATCACTTGAGGCCAGGAGTTTGAGACCAGCCTGGGCAACATAGCAAGACCCCCATCTTTAAAAAATTGTTTTAAGGCTCGGCGCCTGTGGCTTAATGGGCTAAGGCACCAGCCACGTACACCTGAGCTGGTGGGTTTGAATCCAGCCCGGGCTTGCCAAACAACAATGACAGCTACAACCAAAAAATGGCCAGGCATTGTGGCGGGTGCCTGTAATCCCAGCTACTTGGGAGGCAGAGGCAGGAGACTTGCTTGAGCCCAGGAATTGGAGGTTGCTGTGAACTGTGACGCCACAGCACTCTATCCAGGGTGACAGCTTGAGGCTCTGTCTCAAAAAAAAAAAAAAAATTAGCCAGGTGTGGCGGTGCACACTTGAAGTCCCAACTACTCAGGAGGCTGCAGCAGGAGGACCACTTGAGTCCAGGGGTTCTGGGCTGTAGAGTCCTATCAGTTGGGTGTCTGCACTAAGTTGAGCATCAATATGGTGACCTCCTCAGAGTGGGATATTACCAGTTTGCCTAAGAAAGCACAGTGAACCAATCCAGGTCAGAAACAGAGCAGGTCAGAACTCCTATGCTGATCAGTAGCAGGACCACTCCTGTGAATAGCCACTGCATTCCAACCTGGGCTTTCTTGCTGTTTCTGGACAACATAGCAAGACTAGCGAGACCCTGTTTTTATTTTGTTTTTGGCCGAGGCTGGGTTTGAACCTGTCAACCTCCAGCATATGGGGCCGGTGCCCTACTCCTTTGAGCCACAGGCACTGCCTGAGACCCTGTTTTTAAAGCACAGTTCTGACCCTATGAATCCCCTTCTCTACACAGTCCTCAAATCCTAATTGATTTCATGTCAATCATAGGAGAAAGACCAAGCTGTTGAAACAGGCCTGTGAGGAAATGTTTTTGGAAATGACCCAGGACAGGGCCTGATACACAGTAACTACTATATATGTCTATGTTAAAGTACATAGGCCCTGCTGGGATCTACCCCATCTACTCCTACAGCAATATATGTCCCCTTACATTCCTCAGTTAATCTTCTCAACAATCAAGTAGGTGGCTTTGGTCCCATTGTATAAATAAGAACAGAGTCAGGAAAGTCCTTTATACAGGGATCACCGACAAAAAAGGCGTCCAGAATAATCACAGGCAGATCTGGCTCATTGATAACTTTTCTTTTTAGAGACGGAGTCTGACTTTGGTTCAGGCTGGTCTGGAACCTGTGAGCTCAGGCAATCCACCTGCCTTGGCCGCCCAGAGTACTAGGATTACAGGCGTGAGCCACTGTGCTAGGTTCCCATTGATTCATTTTTAAAAATACGGTTCAATGGGCACAGTGGCTCATACCAAGGCGGGTGGATTGCTTGAGCTCATGAGTTTGAGACCAGCCTGAGCAAAAGCAAGACCCCTGTCTTTACTAAAAATAGAAAAACCGAGGCAAGAGGATTGCTTAAGCCCAAATTGGAGGTTGATGTGAGCTATGACACCATGGCACTCTATCCAAGAGCACAGCTTGAGACTGTCTCAAAAAAAAAAAAATATATATATATATATAGAGAGAGAGAGAGATACAGAGAGAAGAATAGAACAGGTAAGGGTGGTATGTGTGTGTGTGGGTGGGGAGTGTGCACCAAGAATGTACTCCTGCATTGTTTTCTGGGTTTGTTCCACCCTCCTTTCTCTTCTCTTGAGTTCAAGATGGCACTGCTGAATTCTCTCACCCCTCCTCCCATCCTCCTTAGGCAGTGGGAAGGATGGCACTAAATGCATGTCAGGACCTATCACTCTCAGACTCAACATCTTCATGGCACTCCCTTTTGCTCATTTTTTTTTTTTTTGAGACAGAGCCTCAAGCTGTCACCCTGGATAGAGTGCCATGGCATCACAGCTCACAGCAACCTCGAATTCCTGGGCTCATGCGAGTCTCCTGCCTCCCCCCCCCCAAGTAGCTGGGACTACAGGCGCCTGCCACAACACTCAGCCATTTTTTGATTGCAGCCATCATTGTTTCGCTGGCCTGGGCTGGATTCGAACCCGCCAGTTCAGGTGTATGGCTGGCGCCCTAGCCCATTGAGTCACAGGCACCGAGCCTTGCTCATATTATTATAGCAGCTCAAAGGCTTTACTGACTGACCCTGATCTCCTTTCCTAACCCCTTTTCTCTCCACTCTAGGCCATTTCCAAAATGTCCCTAGAGCAGTTCTGCTTCTTCGAACGCACTTCTCTTCTCTAGGCAAATACTTGTCTACTGAGCTCAGCTTGGAAATCACCTCCTCTGGCCACAGTTAGTCTAGATGCCTCCACCATAGCTCTTAGCCCATGTGGCTGAAGTGAAATTAGATTTTGTCTATCTTTCTTTCTTTCTTTCTTTTTTGAGACAGAGCCTCAAGCTGTCACCCTGGATAGAGCGCTGTGGGACAGCTCACAGCTCACAGCAACCTCCAATTCCTGGGCTCAAGCGAGTCTCTTGCCTCCGCCTCCCAAGTAGTTGGGACTACAGGGGCCCGCCACAACGCCTGGCCATTTATTGGTTGCAGCCGTCATGGTTGTTTGGCGGGCCCGGGCTGGATTCAAACCCGCCAGCTCAGGTATACGTGGCTGGCGCCTTAGCCCGTTGAGCCACAGGTGCTGAGCCTAGATAGAAATTCTTTTTAAGTTCTTAAAGCCTGCCATTAGGTCATAAAAGGAGAACAGAATATCCCTTTGAATGCGATCATTTAATCAGGAAACTAAAAAGAGGAAAATTTGACATGTAAAGGATAGGCCATTTTGACATTTTTCAGAAAGCAATACTCTGAAGCTAAAAAGGAATTTAAATTGTTACAAATCTAACATTTAAATATATGGATAACACTTGTGTGATTCAGGATTCCTTCTGCTCTCAAACCCCGTATATCTGAATCGTACGCCATATCTATTGACATAATCATAACAGCAATTCGTCTTTAGTCCAGTTCATCAATAAAAGCCCTCACCATTTCTTTCCTAAGGTTTTTCAGTCATTCCTAACTGGATCTGTACCCAAGTCTATCACCAGGCTCATCTTGCTCTAATCCTTACTCTGAAGTTGAATGATTTTTCTAAACCGTAAATGTGATAGGTCATTTCAATATTCCCTTTCACTACAGGAAGTGACCTCTTGCTAGATCATTAAATCAATTAAGTGGATTTAAAGCAAGATTTTTTTCAGTGAAATGTGAAAAAAAAATCTAGAAAATGGAAGAGGAAATAGAAGGAAAAGAAAGGAAGAAGAAAAACAAAAGGTGAGTGTTTAGTGCGAGAAGCCTTGTTTCAAGAAACTTTTACCCTAATTACAATTAAACAAATGTTTAATTACAGTTGTTTACAGTTCGAGACTGTCAGAGTCAGAAAAACTTGAAAGCTATTAGTGGAGAAAGTAAAATCAAGTTTTAGCCTGATTTACAAAATCTGTTTCTTCTGGTTCTTGTCTGCCTTTTCAGGCATCCAGCCATCAGCCTTTTCTTTTGCCCCTCCAGCCAGGCCTTTTCATTCCTGTGATATGCAAAGAAAATCTTCCCCTATCTTGTCTGGTAAATATATCTGCTTATCCTTCAAGAGGCAATTCAGATGTTTTCTCCACAGAGAGCTGTTTGACTTCTAGGCAGGAAGCAACGCTTCCTGTTCCAAGCTGCCGTCAAGCTTATTATAAGATCCTCATTACATTGTCATCATTTGCTGACACGCTTGCTTTTCTAAGCCTTCCAAAAGAATTCTGTGCAAGCACGTTATCTGATTTGTAGTAAATGTTCAATAAATTAACATAAAATATTAATTGATGGAGATTAAATATCTTTTTATATTCATATACCACGCTATTGCCTTTTGATTAAATTATTCCACCAGAGTCTTTTCCACTCATGGCATAGGAATCAGCAATTGCTTGGAAGCTTTATTATTCATCACTAATTATATAAATCACCACTGCCTCTTGCCCTGTGGCTTACTCCATAAATCCTAGCATCATTTTGGGAAACATCAACCACTTCTTCTGTAGCCAAGAGCCCATATTCAAAACCCAACTCTACAACTTCCTAGCTATGACTTTGGGCAAGTTACACAACAGGTCTATGTTACATGTGATGATAAAAATACTAAAGTTTAAATTACTTAAAGCCTATAAAGAACATAGAATAGTCCTGGCACATAGTAAGTGGCCAATAAATATTAGCTATAGTTATTGCCTGAGCTTTACCCTAATGACTGTCAATTTATTTCAAAAGCACCATTTAATTTACCTGAGATGCCCATTTGTTCTCTCTGTCCTCAGCTCTTTAATACATCTGTTGTAGTTTCCTACCAGTAGTTGTAGGACTTCTTGTTATACCTCAGATTTTGCTACTCTGGCTATTAACTACCTACCTCTGTGAGTTGCCAGCCAGGATGTATACCATAGAACCTACATTTCAAGTAAAACCAAGTCAAACATAGCTCTCAAATTTTAAGGGCAAAAAAAAATCTAGCTATTTTATTGATAGTACAATAAAGTAGCAAACAGATCCAAAGTGTTTTTGTTTGTTTCATTGGGTGTTTTTGATTAAGATTTTGTTTGAGGCCCAATAGCTATGCAGATCACCAGAATGTCATAAAAATAGATTTAACTTACAGCTGCTAACCACATTCTATTTCTTAGCCCGGTTATGGTTTACATAAGTGTGTTTCTTTTTATGAGTTCACTGCACTGAGCTCTTTTGTTATACCTCAATAAGTTTATCTTAAAAAATAACTATTTACTGCAGTAACTAATGAATTATTAACATTTCTATGTCTGAGTTGCTCTGCCTATGCCATTGTATTTCCAGTGAGAGGGAGCTGATCTCAGTCTTCTCCCCAGGACCACTTTCCCTTGGTTAGCCAGCCACAATGCTATCCACAAAATTTTCAAACTAAAAACCAGAATAAAAAAGGATTCTCAATCTCCTCTGTTACCGTGAATGTTCCATCAATCATCAATTCTCATTAATACTATTCCTAAATAGCTCTCAATGCCCATAAAACGCCTTCCCTTCTCAATGTCTGTGCCCTAATCCTGGCTTTTGCATTTTTCATTTGGGTTATAGCAAATGCCTGTTGACTGGAATTCCAGGCTCACGGTTTATCTCTACACCAAGCTTCATTTTACTCCCAGACTGTCCTTCCCAAGAATCACGGTTGATCTCAATTCACGTACTTAAATGCAGTTGATGTTTTCCCATCACTTACTGGGTAAAGTATAAACTCCTTAAAAGAATATATTCAAGTCTATCCAAAGTGACTCCATCCTGCCTTTCCAAGGACATCTCCACTCACTTATTACCGTAGGTTCCTGTTACACGCCACGTTTCTCACAATTTCCCAGAACTTCAATGTAACTTCACACCTTCGTTCATTCTGTCTCCCCACTTAGCAAAATCCTGCTCATCCTTCAAGGTTCAGTTCAAATATTATTTCCTCTGAGGCTTTCCCTTCTCCGCATTTCCCTACAGAGCATAATTAACCTTTCATATATCCTCACTACCCTAAAACTCCCTTTATACTTTCAGTCTTGCATTACCATGCAATATTGTAGGGACTTGTTTACATATTCATTTATGCAAAAAGAAGATTTTATGCATCCGTTATGTGCCAGGTTCTCTGCTGATTCCTTGGAATCCAATTATAAGCAAAGTGGGTACAGAGACTGTCCTATTTTGCCATGTAGACTAAGTTGTTTGAGGCTACAGAGCCTATCTTATTTATCTTTGCATCCTTAGGTCAGATCAGAGCCTCACATCTAATTAGTAAAATCCCCATCAAATGTATGCTCTCTCTCAGGGATAGAGACTTGTACCATCAGTCGATTCTGGCAGGTAGTATTTTTTGAATTATGCAAGCATTAATATTTGTTTACTAACTCAACCAATGAACTTTATTTTCCATCTCAGTGTCAATACTCTAATACAGATCCTGGATTAATTTCTAAATATCTAGCAGTGCATTGCTAAATGAACCCAGTTTTCAATAATTTTCTGCCATTGAATTGTCTAGATGTCCAAATTAAAATAAAGACCTATAATATTTCTGATTAACATGCATCTTCCAGAATTAAAACGTGGATTGCATTGCTGAGTTACTTAAGTTTGGGATAGCAAGTAGTCTTTGCTCACCATGTTCTTGAGTAGGAGCCCCTAATTTTTTCTTCCCATAAGCATCACTGATGTGCTGTATCTAGAGACTCAGATATGTTCAGTTTTCAAGCTCAACTACTTTAAGCTAAAGAAATCTGTCAGCAGCCTCTCCTAACCAGCCATGGCCTACTGTGACTTTTTGACTGACCATTGCATCGTTGTTTCCACTTTCTCAGGCTCCCTCACTACTCTGGTAATCTAGCTAATTTGACTGAAACCTTGATTTGAGACATTGGCCATCAGGCCTAAAACTCAGCTCCCTTGCAAAAAGAATTTTGCAGCTTAGGGACCAACTTGGTAGTTCAATCAGTCCATGTTGGTATCCTACCCTGCTTGGTTCTAATTTCCATCCTATCTCTACCAGTTAATATGTCACAGATCTGACTGCTGTTTGATTAAAATAAGGCAAGTAACACAGTAAATTAGTCTAGTATGGCTGAACCACACCACAGCCACTACCAAACACTTTCTTTCACATGCAACTATAATTTCATGGGATACTTCCTAAGACACAGATTAAGCGAATGTTAATTGCTCCAATTAGAGTAATTCCATTTTCACTGGCAGCAGGCTTGCTTATAACGTGTCCTTAGCCAGTGAAATATGAAGGACCACCTATTGGTGTTTCAAGGAAAGTGCATTGTAGGGGTAGGGGAAAATTTGCCCTTTATCTCCAAAAGTTTGCTGAAAGATCAGCTCCCAATTAAGGCATTTAATAAGAGAAACATTAGGCACATTAATAAGAGAAATGTTTATTTCCAAATACCATGCACATGGAGAGAATCATAAGAGCGATTACCCAATATCTTAGCAATGGTCAGACACCTTTATACATACATTTTAGGAGGGGTGCAGCGCTGGGAGCAGTGGCTCACACCTGTAACCCTATCACTGTGGGAGGCAGTGACTGGAGGATTGCTTGAGCTAAGAAGTTCCAGAACACCCTGTGCAAGAGTGAGACTCTGTCTCTACTAAAAATAGAAAGTCTAGCCAGGGGTTGTGGCAGGTGCCTATAGTCCCAGACACTTTAGTCTACTAGAATAGACAAGAGGATCGCTTGAGCCTAGCATTTGAGGTTGCTGTGAGCTGTGATGACTGATGCCAGGGCACTCTACCCAGAGCAACAAAGTGAGACTCTGACTCAAAAAAAAAGAGAAAGAAAGAAAGAAAAGAAAAAAGGGAGGGGTGAAATATGGAGAACAGGTGCAACAGATGGTTTCTAAGGAGAATGAAATAAAGGAGGAAACAAACTGACTTATACATTAACCTGAGAGACAGGTATTGTGTTTTAAATGATTTGGGCCAGGTCTGCTTGAATTCTTCCTCTTCTTTCCTGCAATATATTGAGCTAACAGAAAAAAGAAAGGAAGTCAGTTGTTCCCTTTGATTTTTTGATTAGGTCAGTCGATTTATGCTTGTAGAGCAGTGTTTTTCAACCTTTTTTTCTCTCATAACACACTTAAACCTACAGTTAAACTTCCACGTACAGCTAAATTATGTTAATCAAAAACATAAAGAGTAAAAAAAGGAATATGCTCACTATGCTTTGAAATTCTTTCAAAAATAATTTAATAAATGATCTTTCAAATTTTGGCAGCACCCTTAAGAGCCGTTCATGGCACACTAGTTGAAATAACTTATAACTTATAGAGGGAAATCCATTTCCAATGCCTCCTGATCTCAAATGGCCTTTAATTCAAAGTGGTCTTTAGACCAGGTAGTTAAATATTGGGGTGGAATTTCCTCAGCCTCTTCAATACCACTAAGGACGAGAGATGGGGATCTGAACCTCTGTGACTTTGGAAGTCACTGTGGGTGACACAGGGGCTGAGGCTACAACAGTCATTCTGCCACCATGTAAAAAGCTGAAGCATGTCTGAGATGGAGCCACTGAATTAGACAAATCTGTGACCCTCTATATTGCCAGTCTTCTTATATTTTTGTCATTGTTTAAGTTCATTTAAAGAGAGTGTTCTATATTTAAAGTTGAAAGTTTCCTAACCCATGTATTCAAGTTCTAATACAGGCCTAAGAGTGAACCAAGGTGGATCCATGTTTCCTTCCAAAGCTACAGACACATGTAAGGTAAATATGTGAACTCTTACGATAAAGATGAGTGAGAATGTGTGTGGGGGAAGTGGTGGCTTAGTGAGGTAGATGGGTTGATAGGGAAATACAAAACCACTATGAAGACTTCTGCTCTGGACAAGCTGGTGCAGACTCATTTCTTCCTGCTTTTTCCCCTACTCAGTACAACTAAGTTCTAAATACTGCAACAGATAACCAAAGAAAAGTGTCTGAAATCTGTTAAGGAGAAGTCAAACTGGTTTGGGACCTGAAGACTGGAAGAACAACACAGCGACTGGTGTGTTATTCTTCCCCTGCTAACAAAAGTCTGCCCAGACCCAGCATTTCTGACCCTCAACACAGAGGCAGAAGACAGCCCAGATAGGCCCAGTCTTCCTTGGGCCTCATTAAGTGCCCCAGAAAATTCCACGTCTCCCATTCATGGATCTCTTGGGTTATAAGATAGCTGCCTGTGTCCTAAAGTGTCAGGGTTTCAGGGAGCTGTATCCTTGGTTCTTAGAGTCACCTTGACTGAAATATGATCAGATACCCCAAAGTAAACCAAATATGAAACAAAGTTTATTGAGGAAGAAAAAGATGGGCTTACAGAGTATGATATAGGTTTAGAAAGCAAGGTATGTTCCCTATAGATAGCAAATAGGCCCCATTGTCATGGCAAGTATGCAGAGACAAAGAGGCCAACATATGGATGCCACTTCTATTTTAACCATCTGCACAAGGCCTAACTTGTGATTCAGAGGTCACTTTGGAACCAGAGTCTTACTACACATGCAGACCTCCCATGGGCCTCTCTGAGAGCCCACTGAGAGGTGCAAACCACAATGTATATTTAAGTTAATGACATGATAATTAGCCTTAAGGTTCTTCTAGATCACCTTTAAGACCCTATTGTACCAATTGGTAGGCTACAGGGTCTCTGCGTCCTCATGCTAAGTTCTGATGGGTAGATTGGTAGACTGTGTCCTCCCCAGGTGTGAGCAATCACTGGTGTTAGAATTAAGGTAGGCAACACCGTGACAGGGGTTCAGGGGCCCTACCCTGGTCCTTTCTCCCCAGGAGAGCTGGATTTCTAGCTGTCAACCTAACAGATGAATCCGACACCCTTCTAGCAATTGGCAATCAGGGAAACAATGTAGTAGGTGGAGAAAAGAGCCAATCCCCAAAAGTTACATACTGTGTGATTGTATTTATTCCATTTCTGCAATAATATAACTTTAGAAATGGTTGAAAGATTAGAGATTTCTTAGAGTTAGGAGTAGGGAGTGTGGTGGGAGGTGGGTCTTTATGGTGATAGAGCTGCTTAAAGTCTTTGTGGTTGTGGTAGACACCTACATCCTACACATATAATAAGGTTGTGCATGAAATGTTACCCAAGGAAGAGAGTCTGACCACCTGTCACTGTCAGCCAAATGCAGAGATAGGGATTATGTTCAATAAGCTTTATTGCCAGAAGGCCAGCAATTCTGGAGAACAGCAAGAGTAGCCTGTCAAATCTGTTCTGCCTCAGTAACAATTCTAATAATTTTTATAATGAAATACAAGGAAATAAACCTAGAAAGTTTCAACTTTACCTGATCAGAAGTAACATCAAAGTAGTCTTCACTCTAACAATGCAAAATGTTTAAATAACAGAAAAGTAATTTTCACTTTAACAAAATTCTAAGAGAATCATTAAAGAAAACATATCATCAAAGTAACTTCTCCCAATATCACAACACCTGTTGACTATGTGTGACTACCTCTTCCAAAGTCTTTTGAGACAAACCTCCTCACAATCGAGGTACAACCTTAAATGGATAATCCTGGAGGGTGAAGGGAATGTTGAGCCAACCAGGACAGCTGTACTGCTTCAACTTAACTTCTCCCACTCCATCTTGCAGGCCACTTTTCTGGATTCAAATGAGTACAATCTAAACTGAAAAAGTCTGAATAAGAACAACAGATGGCATCCAGTCCAGTTTCCTGGTTGTGACACTGTTTTATAGTTTTCTGAAATGTCACTGTCAGAGGTTTCTGAGACCCTGGAGCTGTCCACTCAACCATGTCTGGTTATGCAGCAGAACTAACAAGTTCCGCGGTGTTACAGGTTAACAGTGGGGTTAAGTTAAGGGGGAGCAGAAATAAAGGAGCTGGGATCCCAGTGAAGTGGGAAAGAAGCACAATTTACATAAAGCAAAGCATAGATTATCTCGGAGAAATTGAGAAAGGGTCGCCCTCGCCAATGAGAGGAGACACGACACAGAGGCAACATACAGGTTGAAATATCTTACATTAACTCCCCCAGAATTATCAATATTGTAGATAATTCCCTATAAAGCTTTCCATTGGTCCCTTTAGGTCTTTAGCTATTTTTGTCTGTGACATTGGTCACAGATTACCTCAGTTTCCACACATGCCCATTTTCCTTCTCTCTTTAGCCATAATCACCACCTGCCAACTTCCTGACTATTACATGATGTGTCTATCAGTCCTGTGACATCTGCGGCATTTGCTGTACCCACTGTTCTGCAATTGGGACCATTACTCCACTTGTTGTCACAGGTAGAAAGTGTATTTGTGGAAAATAAGTTATACTTGATCAACTGAGTCACAAGGTTCCCAAAACTCATGGTTTGCTGAAAGGCCTCCTTTTTTAACTTCCTTCTCTGAAAGGTTAGAAGAAGCCCAGATTATTTTTCTTCTCTGTAGCCCCACTTTATTCCTAATCAGTCACCAATGGGGAAAACCTGGTAAAGGAGATGATGGTTTTCTATATTTTTTCTTACAACTTTATGCACATCTATAACAAATCTTAATAAAAGTTTCAATCACAAAAAGACTCATGAGTACCAAACTGCAGCCCTATCTTTCTGGGATGTGTGACCCCTACTGTAGGAATCTCCAGGCTAGTTCCATTATAGAAATACCCAAGAGTGAGAAGCCCTGTTTAGGTTCAGGCCTGGGTGATCCCCGTAAACCTGTCAACACATCTCTTCTCAAAAATATTCAGAAAGGTCCAGCTCACTCTGAGGAACTGCTGTATCAAACAACCTTATTTTTTTGATTCATCTATATTTGGCCATCTGCTTTCCACATCTGACTGATCTTGCTTCCTGAAGATAACAAGGCTATATTTGACTATATGTCATTTTCTACCAGATCTTAGGTATATCAAGGTAAACATCATGTACTCCTTAATAGAGGAGGGGGAACCTGGAGGAATAAAGGGATGATGAAGGAAGTTTACAGTGAACTAAAGCTGCCAATAAAACTGTGAAGTGCTGGGCTAATTAGGTGAAAGAGTTGCCAAGAAGTCCTTTCATAGATGGTACTGGGGACCCTGAGCCAACCATATGCAGCCTGTTCAGTGTCTGCTAACATGAAACATTTGTCATCTTCACTGGCAGGCACAGTGATACCTCTTGTAAAATCAGAGTGAAGGAGCTCAGGAAATTTCACTTCAATATGGGACTTCTTGGTATGAAGAGTATTCTGAATTAAAGACTCTTAGAAATCAACAACCCCTAGGAAGGGGCTTTCCCTCTAACTGCATAACCATGAAGACTCAACAAAAGAACAAGGGACTTCCCTTCTCTTCCCTGTTATTTTGCTATATCGCAGAAAAGAAAATCAAGAATTCGCCAGATCTGGCCCAAATCATTTTAAACATAATACCTGTCTCTCAGATTAATTTACAAATCAATCTTCTCCCTCCATCCATCCATTCTCCCAAGTATCTATTCATCCTCCCTAGCAACCACTTAATGCCCCTAAACAGAATTACCTGTATTCCTCCTCTCCCCCTCCTGCTAAAATGAGAATGTAAAAATACATAGATCCCACTGGGATTTGGGTAATCACTCTGCAGTTCTCCCTCTGCCCATGGCAAATAAACCTCTGCGTCTAAATAAATCTCTTCTCCTTATTAATTAATTAATTCTGCCTTAATAGTGAGTTGATCTTTCAGTAAGCTTTCAGGAGAAAGGGGAAGTTGCCTTTCCACAAAGGCATGGAGTTGCAGAGTAAGACATAGGTACCTTACTTGTCTAAGCATCTTTCATTTGGGGACTCTTCCCTGTTTGTTTACCTGCTTTCCTGTGCTCCATCAGCAGGAAAAGAATGGGGCAGAGTGCATCCTGAAGAGTTCAGTGGGCGCTACCTCTGGTCTGAGTTAATTTATCCCTCATTTTTAGATTTCAGGAGGAAACCATCCTCCCACATAGGGAGAGTAATTAAGCCAATAGGATTTGGTCCTTCCCAAGAAGTTCATATATTGAACCGCGGCTGAAAAGGACTACTTCAGACTCTGACATTCCAGGTCAGTGACAATGACTTTATACACAATAGTTTCTTGCAGAAAAATGATAGAGTCAGGGCTAATTTGTAAATCTTTAGATAAAATATTTGGTTTTTTTTTTGTTCATTATTTGATTCATTTGTTTTTCTCAAGAACCCCTTGCTTATGGAAGTAGAATTTGCAAATAAATAAAGCGACTACCTGGATAAACCTGGCAATAAATAAAGCAACTACCTGGATAAACTTTGTCACCATTGTCTACACGATCAGCTTAACATTTTACTTTTTTGTTACCACACAGAGCATGGGCCCAATGATGTTTTAAAAATAAGGAAAGAATATCACTGCAAGCAGAGACAGTCATTTTGTTATGGGCTGCAGTGTAAACTATGAAGTCATGTTTTTGATGGGCAGGAAAATACAAAAGAAGGTACACTTTAATTCTGCTTAAGGTTATAATTCAATAAGCCACAATGCCTCCTGAGGCCACTAAACCTGAATCCTTGTGTTAATTCAGTTTATGACTTTTTGTCAATCTTTGTCATAATTTATTGCTAAACCACTATTGACATCACATCTAAAAATTGCGCTTATGGAAAAACCCAAAGGGCATATTGATAGCTGTTTTAAGGCTGTCTATGAAAGCTACTTTTGTGAATATACTGTACCCATGGCAGAAATTTACTTAGAAAGGTTAATATAGAGCCAAAAAAATCCAAAATGATATAGTCTATTTATGAATTCAGCTAACAGATCTGTAAAATTAAACTACTCTACCTAGTAATCTTCTGTTTCTGTATTGTTTATTATAACTTTCTCATTCACTAGTATCGCAATGTGCCACACTTACTTAAGCTATATCTTCAATTAAGCATTAATAAAATATGAGTTGGATAATTACTCCAGCAATTTTATTATATAAGTAGTGAATAAGTCACTATGAAATTGCATCATGAGATCTGACATAAAATTTAATGTGTGCATATGAGTGGCTCGATGTGATGGCTAAAATCATCCTCAAAACAAAAATAAGAAGGATTTGTCTGTGTCAGTGTTCCTTTCTTTCTAGAAATAATTTCCAGGGAGAAGGAACATTTTTCAAATAATTAGCTTTGAAATTTTAGAAGTGAAAATATATGTGTTCGCCTGTGGTTTCCACTTTACGGCATGCCCAGGGCTGTCCTTGTGCTATGGAAACCATCGTATGCAGGGGACAGGACACGTTTGCCGTAGAGAAGGAGCCATATTGGAAGTCAGACACTGTTTAAACTATTGACCTGGTCATCCCACCTTGCAGTAGTGAGATTGGCTCCCTTGTTGCCAATTAATGCAGCGTTACCTCAGCTGCCATGCAGTAGAAAACATAGACACTTTAATGATGTGATCAAATAAAGCATGCATTATGTTTTTTGGCTGAGGGAATGGAAATCAGCAACAGAAAGAGTATCACTTTTAAAAACAATGACTATGACATAAGACAAAGTGGGTTAAAGGAAAAAAAGTGGTGAGATAATTAAAATTTAACCTTAGCTATCTTGAAATATACCCTTGCATTGTGCACATGAAGCGATGGTGAAGTTAATCAGTTTGATTTAAGCATTCCACAATGTACAGGAAAGCGTCACACCGTAGCCCATAAATGTATACAGTTATTATTTTAATTAAAAAATTAATAAAAAATAATAAAATATAAAAAAAGAAAAGGAAAAAAGAAAGTGAAACATAATATGGACAAGCACAGAGTAAACTGGTGGCGTCAGGATGGGACAATTCCTCTTTCTTTACTGGTTGGAGATACTGACTTTGTCATAAGTAAATTGATATGTTTGGATCTACTTCTGAGATACCAAATTCCCATCTATATAATTATGTCTTCCGCAGAATGAAAACAAGTTTTAATTCATTAATTTAGCATTTTAATTATTTGTTAGTCTCTCCTCATTATTTTCCTTGAGGGGGTTTTATGGCCAGTGTTAAATTTAATTTTTCCAAATAAAGTGTATAATGTTTGCATGTTTGTTTCTCTGCTCTTGAGGTTACTTTAGTTGAGGTCCCATTGAATTCATAATTAGAATTGAGAATTGCCTTTTTTACAGCTTGGTACTTACTGTTCAATCTTCTCTTCTAAGGACAATGTATATCTTTCCAAATATTTAATAAATGAAGGGATGTTTAAGTTTTTTTAATTTGGAATTTAAGTATTTCGTGTTCAGCGTATTTATAAATGTTATGTTGCAAATTTTTTCTATATGTAATGTTTTGTGTAGATTTATGTACATTTGTAACTAGCACTATCATTGCATTTTTCTATTTCTAATAGAGTTTCAGTCGACGCTCTTCACTTATTCAGATACGTTACTTGCATATGATGCTTTTAACTTTACTTTCTAACATTTTTACTTATTTTTCTCTCTGACCTAGTCACATCAGCTGTAATTCCAGGGAAATATAAAATTATAGAAATGATGAAAGCAGATTTTACTTGTCATTGGACATCACCTACTGTTTATCATTAAGTACGAAGGTTTTTTAGGATTTGTTTGATCTACAAATACACAATAAATATGTGTATATGTATTTTTATGATATTTACACCTCTATGTTATATATGACTATCACTAAATCTATCACATACACACACACTTTTCCAGGAGGAGTATCTAACTGTTCCTATAGGTTTTAGGTTGGACAGAAATTGTTCCACCAAATAATGTTTCAGAGACTCTATGAAAGTGATCATATGGCTTTTATCTGATTAATGTTGCGAATTACATTAGCATAACTTATAGCATAATATAATACAAAGCACCATTGTATTCCTGGGACTTGTATTTGTAAGATTCTTCTGTGGCTTTAAAAGTTCTGTGGAGGTGACTGTGGTGGCACACGCAGTTGCCTCTGTAACCAGTATGTTTATATATATGTGTATATGCGTGAAAGTGTGTGTTATTTTCAGGTTTAGTTATTAACATGATACTAGTCCTATTACAATTATGTAAAAACATGAGAACTTTCTTCTGTATGCTAATATAAAGGTACAATAACAGAATAACCTATTCTCTAAAGGTTTAAAAATGTTTACCCCTAAAATCATTTGAAGCTTGATTTTATTAATTTCTGATTATTATTAATTTTATTCATTATTAATTTATTTGGATTTCCCATCTTTATCTGCCCTCATTTGGATAAAATATATTTTCCAAGATAATTCTCTGTGCTGTTGATTCTTTCAAATGTGCTTGTATAGAATTTTGCAAAGTACACTTGCATGCAAGTGTGTTTCAAAAGAAACAGCTGTTAGAGTGGAAAACAAAAACAGCCAAAAAAGGAAACTCATCTGAAAAACATTGCCACAAAATAGACACAAGCTAGGACCAGTTTTTCCTCAATTAAAAAATAAAAAAATGTTTAAAGAGGAGTTGCTGCTCTCAAACCACAAATATAAAAATAGAAAGCACTTCTAAGGTACTTACATCATGCATCAGGCACTGTTCTAACTGCTTTAAATAAATTAATTGATTTAATCCTCACTACATCTCTATCAAAGAGAATGATCACTATTTCCGTTTTAAGATAAAGAACTAGAGACACTGAAAAATTATAGGTTCACAGAGCTATCGATAAGAAGCAATATTTTAAAGTGGGGATACAAAAACCCATGGAAACTGACAGAGGATATACAGCATTGGCTTGCAGAGTGAAAGCTAAAACCTTCATAGCTCTGATCACAGAAAAATTGGAACATGGATAACAGACCAAGAAGGAAAATAGATGTTGGGAAAACCCTGGAAATCATGAAGTGCAGACAAGGAAGAAGAAATTTTAAAAAAGAAAAAGGGAAATAAACAAAGAGTTAAAAATAAAGAGAAAAAAAGCAGACATAAAAGACACATAAGGACATTTAAAATAGGCATAATGAATATGCCTCCAAAAGAATTAAAATAGTAGTTCATAAAAATATTTACAAAAATTCAAGAAAACCTGACAGAAAAAAAGGCTTGAATCTGAGACATGAGAGGACCTTTTCTAGGGACATTAACAGAGAAGGCTCCATACCAAGAGATACCCTACCTAGTAAAGCTAGCAGAATTAGATGACAAAGAAAATAGGCCCTCACACAAAAAAGATCATACTACCTGTAAAGTAAAGGTAAAGAAATTAGGCTAACTTCAGGCTTCTTAGCAATATTCAGAGCTAGAAAAAATATTCAATGAGTTTTCAAAGAAAAAAAAAGATTCAAAAATTGTTTTAACTTCCTGTCATTTGAGAATAAAATGTAATTAAAAAATATAGTTCCCATGAGCTCTTCTTGAAAAAGTTAATAAGAAACAATTTTTCGTTAAGCAGGAGATAAAAACTACTTGCAAAAGAACTGGCCATGGGTGTTGATTCCTTGTAAGTGTTTGTTAGACTAAGATTAAAACAAATGTCAGGTTATGATTACTGGACAGGTTGTAAATATACTAAATTCAGCAAACATGTTAGAAAAAGAAGGGTAAGAAAGTGGGAGTTGATAAAAAATGCAGACATCATCTTTTATAACTGGATCCTAATACATATCTTCAGGAGCTCATAAACCAAATAACAAAGGCATAAGTATATTTGAAAAAGTAACAATATCATAATTTTTTCATTTATTAAATCAAAGGCAACAGATAACTTGTAAAGAAATGTAGAATTAGATACAATAGAACCTCTTTAAGCTGACCATCCAAGGGACTGTAACAAATTAGTCAACATATGGAGGTGGTCAGCATAAGAAGCTAGGCCTGTTGTACTGATATGTACATGTGATGCATGTCCAGTCTATGAAAATTAGGTCAACTTCAGGACATAGCCAATGTAGGAAGGTGGTCAACCATTAAAGTTCTACTGTATGTTATGTAAACTTTAATTTTATACCTTCACAAAACCTCTCTGGAGGGCATTTAGGCAATAACTATCAAAATTAAAACAAGCATCCCTTTACCCTGAGCCAGTAGTTTTAGGAATTTATCCCACAGACATTTATCCTAAATGTGTTAAGAAAATATTTGTAAGGACATTTATTATAGTATGGTTAGCAATAAAAAGATCTGAATCCATTTAATTATCTATTGAAGATTAATTAATTTCTAGTACCTTCAGATAATGGAATGGTCTATGGTTGTTAAGAAAAACGTTTAGTCAATTCTGAAATAATCTTCAAGATGCATAAGTTAAAAAATCTAAGTACATAACAGTGTATCTAGTATGCTGCCAAGTGTAAATCCTTTTTAGAAGGAAAACATTTATGTATATGGTTTCATTTGTACATAACTCTGAAGGAATACATTCTCCTATGAACATAAAAATGATGGGTAATTTAGCTGCGACCTTAGAAGAAAACTGTATGGTGATGAGGGTACAAATAGGCACAGACCTATTTTTACTTTTTTAATTGTGTACCAAATACACGTATCTAGTATTCAAAAATAATAAGAGCTTTGTTTTATAGCTAATGTGCTGAAGAAATGGACACATTTTTGAAAAATGTAATAGGAGGGCGGCGCCTGTGGCTCAGAGGGGTGGGGCGCCAGCCCCATATGCCGGAGGTGGTGGGTTCAAACCCAGCCTCAGTCAAAAACTGCAATAAATAAATAAATACATAAATAAAATGTAATGGGAGGTGCAGAAGTAGTTATTGTATACAATACTATATATACTATATTATTTTGAGAAAAGGGAGCCTAGGGAGCTCTGAGGGATTGAGAGTTTTCTAGAACCAGACTTGGTATAAAGAAAGGATATTTGTCTTATTTATTTTAATGATAGAAATGTGAACATTTCATAAAGATTACAGAAGTCAAAGTCAGGGGGGACTGGAGAGGAGGGTGAGGGGGAAATGTAAACTAAAAATAAAATCCTAAGGTCCCAGCTAACTGAACCAAACTCCCCACGCCTTGGACAAGGAGATCCCAGAAAAACCTTAAAACTGAGTTTTGGGCTGTGAAGGGAAGGGAGGTTAACATGCCTCTTTATACCTTCTCTCTTTTGGAGTTTAGATATAACAGTTGATCAGTATTAATGTTAAAACAGAAATCATAAGACTGACAAAACAGACTTTTTCTGACAACAGGATACTAGTTTATCAACAGGACCTAAAACCACACAAGGCAGAGGTTAAATCATACTTGCAGGCCCTCAATTTGCTTAGCAGATCACTTGAATTGGTATATTGTGGCTCGTCTCTGATTAACAGACTTCCTTATCCTAACTAAACCTTTTAGGCCTTTAGACAAAGCTTTATTCCTTTAACCAATTGCACATCAAAGACTCTCTGAACCCATCTATAACCCGAGAGCCCTTCCCTTCAAGACATCCCACCTTTGCGGGCAAGAGCAATGCACATATACCTTCCATGTTTGGATTTATAATTTTACCTGCAATTCCTATCTCCCTAAAATTTATAAAACCAAATAGTAACTCAGCCACCTCAAGACCACTTACACAAGGCTTTCTGAGTACAGCTGCCTTGGATGTAGTCACGCACATTGCCTCAGAATAAACCTCTTTAACAGTTTTGCAGAGTTTGGATTTTTTCCATTAACAAAAACAAATATAGTTCTGAAATGTGATTGTACCTGATAGAAACTACATTCAGCTGCTCACATCAAAGAAATGAGACAACAGGGCCTAAACAAAATGGAGGCTTTTATTCATACAACATAAAGTATAAAAATGGGTAGCATAGGTAGCTCCATGTTGTCACTTACGTTCCAGGCCTCCTATCTTTCTATAACACCACCCTTAACATTTCTCAAGGTCACATGGATTATAGAATTGCCACTGTGGGATTAGAATGAATGGGAAATGAAAAACATTTCTGTAAAGTTGAATCGTTTCCCAAAACTCCCCACCCAGTGATACTGACTCATTTCGAGGGTCTCTCCCCCATCTTTATGAAGGACTGAAAATGTAATCTGAGTTGAGCATCCTGCTGCCCAATAGACAGCACAAGAGGGCCTTTTCTAAGGGGAAAGAGCATGCCCCTCTACCACAACTTCAGCAAAGTACCCCAACTTACTCCAAAAGAAGTGATATGAAAGTTGCAAATACAAGGATAAAATCATTTTGGTCACATCCAGGCAAAATAGGACTGGGAAGGCCCAAAGGAGAAGAGGCTCATACTTATGTGTCTAAGAACTATTTCTAAGGATTTTCAAAAAAATTCCTTCATGTCTTTTGTGCAGCTCTTTTTTTGATAAAGCTAAGATATTCTTTAGGACTGTAGTAATTCTTACCAAAATGTTCATGGAAGAACAGTTCCCCAGTAATGCCATCTCCAGCAATAAACTGGCAACAACTCTGGCTTTGAACCTCAGGAACACACAAACTCTGTTTCTAAGCAGCTTATGTAAATTTATTTTTTGTTAATAAAATTTTCCCTCACCCTTCCTTCACCAAATGCACTGGTGGTATACCATTTCATGCATTGCAATTATAACCCTATTTCTATTCCTGAGTAAACCAAACGTATTGTTACTGCCCAACTGGGTCCCTCACCCACCGCCCAGACAAAGGCCAATACACTGAGACAGCAGGAGTTTTGGCAGACAAAGAGTTTAATATCATGAGGTACCAGGAAAGGAGATAGGAGAAATTTCTCAAATACATCTCCTTGAGAAATTTGGGGCTAGGTGGGTTGGCAAACAAAGGGCAAGGAAGTGGTTCTGCTGATAGACTAAGGATGAACTCATAGAGTTGGGAAACAGAAATTGTCTTTCTAACTGAGACAGTTTCTGGGCAGGGGCACAAGACTTGTTGGATCAGTTCCAACACATAGCTACTAGTTCAGTTGACATAGTTGGTCTGCCCTAATACAGAGTTTGGAAGGCATTTAAAGACCAGGGTTAGGTTTTTTGATGGCAATGCTGTCTATAGAAGAGGTTGAGGAAGGCATAAATCTTGCCCCTAGTGAGGATATATGGCACTTATGTAGTAAGCAGCTAAAGCAGGGTTAGGTGATTGCAGAAAATCCAGAGTAGCACTCAGGAAGAATATGTGGGGGACACCAGAGAAACAAATATTCATAGGAGTGGGTCACTGGCTAAAAAAGAACTAGATTGGAAATGGTGTGGTAATTCATGCATGTAACACTTACAGCCACATATATATTGTTAACTTGTAGCAATATCTATAGAAATCAGAGCTTGATCATTATTCCTGCATATGGTCTTAAAATATTTTAACATAGGTAGTTTCAATATTTAGAGAGAATTTTCACTAGTGTCTATTTTTTATGTTGACACTGACCTCTCCAGATTGCCACAGGGACCTAAAGTTCTACCTGTTGTCAAAACCAGAAGAAAGTTTCAGTATAAATCCAGTTGCTCAATGCACAAAGATCCAATGAGGATTCAAGGAAAAAAGGAATTTTTTAAAAAGATGTCTTGTTGAGAAAAGGGGAGAAGCTGCCTCAAGTCCATATCTCTAATAATGGAGAGGATAGGTTTTATAAGGAGGGGCCTCATGCCTTGGGGAAGGTCAAGGGGCAGGGATGGTGAGTCCTGGCACAGAAAGTCTGCCTTAGGCCCTTCAGAATCTCAACTCCTTTTTCTTGCAGAAAATCCATCATTTATGGGAAACAACTCACATGTCAACAAGTTAGCTAAGGGACAAGATTACATGAGGGTGATGGAAATTTGTTCAATGGGAGGCAGGATACCTATGCGGAGTTTCTGCTGAGGGTTAAAGCATTGATCTAGGAAACTATAGGTAAAATTATTGCTTCTAAATTTTTGCTGGAGGACAGAGTTAATGTTAATGCAAACACTATATTCAAGCTCTGTCAAGCCTAGGAAGGCTGAATTGTGGTTTCCTACAAGTAGAGATAGACAGGGTACAGTAGCCCTGGCTTTGAGTTCCTTCTGTGAACTCTCTGACCTTGGTCCTGCTAATGCCATTGGCTTCAGTTCCCCTGTGCCAGAGATGAAGTACTTCGTCTAATTAACTCTAAGGATCCCTCTATTGCTACAGTTTTATGCGAACACTTTATTGAATTAACTAATTTCCTCCTGGAAGTAAAGAAAATTGGTGACTTAGTGGATTCCCCAGGAACCAGAAGCCTCATAGAGACTGGGAGGATGAAATGGGCGTCCATTTCTAGAAGCTGCCCAGTGCACAGCAAGAAGCACCAATATAGAGGCCTGTAAATCAGGAATCTGTGGGTCTCCAAGGAGTTGAGGTGATTGCAGAAAATCCAGAGTAGCACTTAGAAAGAAGATGGGGGTGGGGTGGACACCAGAGAAACAAGCATTTGTAGGAGTGAGCCATTGGCTAAAAAGGAACGAGCCTGGAAATGACGTGGTACTCATGCTCATACACACACAGCCATGTAAATGTATACATGAATACACGGGTCAGATAACAAGACTAGAGTTAAAATAATATACTGCGTGTGTTTGTGAAGCAGCCACAAAATGTTTGCTTAAACAAAACACTTAGGTGTTAATTGGCTCCATAAGAACACCATTGCAATCTCTTTAAGATTTTGCTTTGGTTCCAGCAAAGCTGAATTTATGAGACATCCAGGTATTTAAACAAAATCATGGCTCTAATTGATTAAATGCATAAAAGCAAAATGATGCTATGTAAATACACTTAAAATATAATGACATGTGAATTGACATAAAATAGAGGATAGTCCACATCGTACATTCCCAAGCTGTAAAGCAAGCTCAGAAAAAAAAATGGGTGGGAGCTCTTTACACAGACCTCCCACCCATCCCCAGTATAGGCAAAATCTGGCTTGATGTTTCCACTGTTATTCAAAACTGATTGTAAGGAACAGTCCAATGTTCAAATGGAGCCCACAGCAAGTACAAGCTATAAAAAGCACTGGCTTGTCACTAAGAGAATATGAACAAGTTTAGCACATCTACTTTTCCACACTTGAAGTTTTCAAATGTGCCTGTAGGGTGATTATCAAGGGATTTTTCTGAAAGATAACTTTTCCTCTAAGTCTTTTTATCCAGGCGTGATATACGAATGTGCAATATATTTTTTCTATAATTAAATAAACTGTTCCCCTGCTTCATAGAAACTTGGCAACAAATGACACCTACATGATCCTTCTGGAGGAATAAACATATCAGGAGTTATATATTGCAAGTAAACTCTTAGAAATTGGGCATTTTAATTGATTATTCAGGTAGTAAAATAATTGAAAAAAATCCTTTTTCACTATATTTCTTTTTTACAACCCCCTTTTTATCACTTTTGAGAATTCTAGTTACACTGTCAAAAACTCCCATTCCATTGTGTTACTTTGTCATCTTGACTCAAGAAAAATTGTCTGCTTGGGGAAAACTGTTTAGTCAAAAGCAACTATGATAAAATGACTTCTTTCCTTGGGATAGATCTCTAGTAGTAGGATTGCGGGGTCACATAGTAAGTCTACATTTATTTCTTAGAGGAATCTCCATTTTCAGTCCCACCAACAATGGATAGGTGTCCCTTTCTCTTGGCATCCACACCAGCATCTATTTTATTTTTAATTCATAATAATTGCCATTCGAACACGAGTATCGCACTGTGGTTTTAATTTGCCTTTCCCTGATGTTTAGTGATATCGGCCATTTCTTCATGTATTTGTTGGCCATTTATCTTCTTTTGAGAAACTTCTGTCCAGGTCTTTGGCCACTTTTTAATGAATTCGTTTGTTTTCTTCTTGTTCATTTAAGTTCTTTGTAGATTCTGGATGTTAACTCTTTGTTAGATGAATAGTTTGAAAATATTTTCTCTCATTCTGTAAGTTGTCTATTTACTCTGTTTATTATTTCTCTTGCTATAGCAGAAACTTTTAAATTTAACTCTCATTTATTTATTTTGGTTGTTGCTATATTTGCCTTTGGGGTCTTAGACAAAAATTTTGGCCTACTCCAATATCTAGAAGAGTTTTTCCAATGTTTTCTTCTGAGAATTTTTATGGTTTCATGCCTTACATTTAAATATTTTATCCATCTTGAATTAATTTTTATATATAGCAAAAGATAGCAGGGCTGTTTTGTTTTTGTGCTTATGGCTATCCAGTTTTCCCGACGTTATTTATTGAATAGGCTTCTTTTCCCTGGTGTAGTATGCTTTCTCAAATATCAATTGGTTATAGGTAGATGGTTTTAAATCTGGGTCTGCAGTCTGTTCCATTAGTTTAGGTCTCTTCTTTTAAATTAGCACCATGATGTTTTGATTATCATAACCTTGTAATATAATGTTGAAGTCTGGTAACATAATCCTTCCAGATTTGTTCCTTTTGAAAAGATACCTGCACTTGAATGTTTAGCGTGGGAAAATTCACAATTACAAGGATCTGAAATCAATCTAAGTGCCAAGAAATTCATGAGTGGATTAAGAAAATGTGGTAAATATACATCATGGAGTACTATTCAGACATAAAACCAAATGAAATAATGTCTTTTGTAGCAACTTGAATGGAATTGAAGACCATTATTCTAAATGAAATATATCAGAGATGGAAAACCAAACACACATGTACTCTCTAATAATTAGGAGCTAATTAATGGGTGCACAAGGGCACAAAGAGATGTAAAGATCATAGGAAATCAAGAAAGGGAGGAGCAAAAACCTACCTATTAGGTACAATGAACACTATTCAGGTGATGGGCAGGCTGGAAGCCCAGACACAGACATAATAAAAGATACCCAAGTAAGAAGAATCCTAGAATCTATACATTTATAGGATATGATTGCCTGGGAAATACTAGGTAAGCTATAACCATCTGAAAATAAAGCAAAGATAGTTGTGACCTTAAGCATGAAAACTCTGGGCCAGAGAACTTCTGATGCAGGGAAAAAAAAAAAAGAATCAGAATGCCCAGGTAAGTGTACTAGGTCCATGATTTCACAATGCACTTTGGTTATTTTTATTATTTTATTTTATTCCCTTACAGAGCTATAGCTTTATCACTTTAAAGAAATGAAGGGAATATGAGGTATCTGAGGAAAAAAATATGTAAATATAAAACATACATATATGTGAAAATATATATAAGTATAAATGGTGCTAGTAGAAGATACTAGTTCCTATAATGTTTTCAAGTTTAATATAAAATATTTAGAATAAAAGGGAAGACTATGCCAGATTGTATATATAACACTTTCTCCATTTCATTTGCAATCAACTTCTGAGAATTTAACCATATGTCAGAAGTGGAGTTTGAAACTGGGAAAAAAGATAATTTCTGTCTTCAGTAAGATCCTAATCTAATAAGTGAACATAGATGTGTAAATTAAAAAATCTTTTATAGATCAAGAATTGCAAAATAATATGGTGAACTATTTGTATAACAATTGAGGTGTAGGATATATAAGTTTGAATATGCATAAATATTTCTAGAAAAATAGATAAAAGGTAATCATACTGGTTGTTTGCAAGAAGGGTCCTAGGTAGATTATGGACAAGAGTGGCTAAAAATATTGCTAAATGCCCTTTAATATCATTTTTGCATTTTGAACCATGAACATGTGTTATCAAGACAAAATTAACATGGGAAGAATTAGAGAAACTTAGGATATGAAAGTACAGAAGCTATAACATGACTGCTCATTAAAATAAGTGCCTCCACACAGGTCCTTACTCAATTGTAATCATTATTCTACCTCTTGTCAGTATGAACCTTGATCTTACTGTTCCTCTGCTTTAAACTCTTGAAAACCTCTGCATTTGTCTCAAGAAAAACTCCGAGTTCCTAAGTATGACATTTAAGGTTTGTCCTACTTTGACCTGTATTTCATTCTTCAGCAGTGATCTATCACTTCCCACCCCCAACATTTTACTTTCTGCTAATATTCAATTACTTGTACTTCCTTGAAAACTCAATGATGTGTCTGTCTTGTCTTCATGGTATTGTATATGCTGTCCCCACTGCCTGGAATTACCATCTTCTCCTCAGCCCCTTTTCTTTTGGTGAGCTCAATTTTATCCTTTGAAAATAATCATCTGTTGTCAACTTTACCATCTAGGAATTGGAATAACTCATTTTTTTGCATATATGTAAATTTATTTAAATAGTTTCAATGCTACAATAAATATACTCGTGTTTTATTTTGTGCCTGAACAATTATATCTGTAGAATTCTGTTCCCATCCCCTATTGTTACATAATTACCCCCAAACTTAGTAGCTTAAACCAACAATTACTGGAATATCTTACAATTTTTTTGGTCAGGAATTGGACAGCATTTGGCTGAGAGATGCTCCTGGTTTGTGAGGTATCAAAAGAGGTCATTTTTTTTTCCTGTTTAGTAGCAGATAGGTTGGTTAGACAGTTCAAAATGGCTCAATCACATAGCTAGAAGCTGTGTCCTTTAGTTTTCAGGTGTCTTTACTTTGCTGATGATCCATAGTATTGGTCTGAGAACTTCCTGCAGAGCTGGTCTTGAAGACAGTTAGCACCTTGACAGGGATATTTAGAAGACTATACTCTACTTGAACAAGTACCCAGAGAGATATGGCTTCTCCACCATGGATATCTCAGGGTTATTTAACATTGAGTGTCAGGTATTCTTTTTTTGTTCTGTTTTGGGTTTTTTTGCAGTTCGCCTGAGGCTGGGTTTGAACCTGCCTTTGGTATATGGCGCTGGCAACCTACTCACTGAGCCACAGGTGCCGCCCAAGTGTCAGGTATTCTAAAAAGAGCTAACTTACCTCAGCCATGGTACTGCCCAACAGCACTGTCCTGTAGTCTAGAATATTCCAGCCAGAGTTCAAGCACTGATGATGCACCTTTGTGGAGTTACTTGAGTTTCGGTCTTCCCGTCTGAAGATATGAGAACTAAAAAAAAAGGAAACACATTCTGGTCAGTCTTACACTAGAAAAACAGTTTTCTGTGGCTCTCCAATTCCCTCCCTGGGCTTTTCGAACTCACTGATGGTCCATTCTTTTTTTCATAACAAAAAATCCCATTTGGGTTCTTGAGTAACATTTTCAGCCTTTTTCCTGCTCTGAGACAGTTGAAGGATCATGAGGGTACTTTTTATTATTTATTTTTTATTTTTAAATGTGTCTGCTTTTAAGTTCAATTTCATGGTACTAATGCAATTCTTTAATAACCTCTGTGGGATTTCTATGAGTCTGAACAGGGTTCACTATATTAAATAAAGCCACATCACAAATCTCTCAATGTGGGCTCTGTTGTGCTTGGCACAGGGTTAGGATGGAGTGGGAAAATACCTTAACATTTTCTGGAAGCCTATTTGTCTAATCTAGACTTTCTATGAGACATAGCCTTAGGATTTTCAGACACCTGACGAGAGACTTTATAGGCATACACTTGAGGTGATCTTTATCCTATAGTCATTTCATAATTTGAGAACCTTGTAAAAAAGCTGAAAATGAGAAAAAAATTAAAATGGCAAGTCATAGCTATTGTATATTTTTCCATATAAACAGGAACAGAGGAGGTGACATTATAGAATACAAGGACTTTACAGAAATAACAAATGATTGTAAAGAAAAAGGAAATAGGATAAATAATTACACACCAACAAATTAGCTGTCCTAAATGTTGATGCAGGTTCCCCCTGCTCAGGACTAGATCTGAACCCCATTTCGTGCACCTGAGCCAGTTTAATCCATGTTCCACCTGACCTGCCACTCCTGGGGAGGAGTGGAATGCCCTAAACCAGACAGTGTTCCTATACAGTGGCAGTTTGGGGGGAGGTAGGGGGTTGTTCTTGTTTTGGGAATTGAGTAAGGAGAAAAAAAACACTCTCAGCCAAGATGGTGATCTGTAACCAGCTTTCCGCAGAGGTTCCCGTCCAGAAGGAGAGTTAAAGGACAGAAACTCAGTAAGAAAGCCGAGGTTTTGGAGCTGAGCCAAAAAAAAGGTTGAAGAGGGCACATCAACCCTGCTAGGGCGATCTGAGACCACGAGAACACAAACAAAAAGGTACAGAGCACATCACCAAGCGGACGGGAGGCCCCTCCCCCATGAGAGAGGTTTGCAGTGTACTTCATACCTCCATACAAACAAGCAAGCAGAGTTCGGATGTCCTCCCACTTTACCCTATGGGAGAGACCCTCTAAAAACCAGACCTCCTTCCCCTAATAGGGTGCCACGGCGCTCTCCAGCCAGGCATAAAACTATATATATGCCTCTACCTGCAAGTTGGTGTTCCTAGTGTTCCCCTCCACTCTCACCCTGAGGTCTGGAGGGCTGTTCCCCACAGATTCTAGATTCTTGGAGATTTTCTCGAGGGGTGTGGACAGGTGCAAACTTGCTGAACTGTGCTGGTTTTCCAGCTCTCAGAGAGAGCCGTGAGGAGACCTGGCTGGTGTGAGGATCTCCTGAGGCACAAAACAGCAACCAGCTCCGGGAACAATAGCTGGAGAGCTACACCCCTGGGGATGTTTTGAGGAGACATTCCCAGTCTTCTGGGCGGCCAGGGGAAGCGGCAGAGCAGACCAGCAACCAAGGCACGTGAAGGATTAGCCTGAGGCTATACCAGCTGGGACACAAAGCAGGGATTAGAATACTCACAGAGGGGCTGCTTTGCTTAACCTGGCCCTCAGGGGATGAAAGCTGAGACAAAGCGCTGGAACTCATAGACAGAGTAAAACCCATTTGCAACCCCAGTCTAATCAGGGAAAATAGCCTTGACAGAAATAAATTCTGCAAACTTGTTCTGTTCCAGCAGCAACATCAATCAGGGACAGGGCTAGAACTGAGTGAATCGCCCCAGCCCTGTTAAGTACCCAGGTTGTCAGGCCTCACTTCCCCCTGCCAAACAGTGGCAGGGAGTAGCAGACTGGTTGTGGAGCCACAGACCTCACTGTGACCCAGGCAGGTGCAAACCTCTGGAGCATCTGCTCATTGGAGGAAACTGGATCACAACTGTTACCACCGACTGGGTGTGACAGAGGGGCAAGGTTGGGAA
>CAUYON010041560.1:0-13554 GCA_963573935.1 Arctocebus calabarensis | reverse complement strand
CTGTAGTCCCAGCTACTCAGGAGGCTGAGGCAAGAGAATCGCCTAAGCCCAGGAGTTGGAGGTTGCTGTGAGCTGTGTGATGCCACGGCACTCTACCGAGGGCGATAAAGTGAGACTCTGTCTCTACAAAAAAAAAAAAAGAAAGAAAAAATTGACTGTAGTTTTTTCCTTTCTTTAAAATATGTATATATTTTTGATACTGTGTGTGTGTATATAATTAAAAATAAATAAAACCAGGACTATCCTTTCCTAATCTAAAAAAAAAAATTTAACTAAGAATCTTCATTTTTAAAGGTCTGAAAGAAAACATTTACCCTTTAGTTTTTTTGAAAACTATTACCCAAGGCTTCATTTTCATGACCACTTTTTCTAAATAGTCAAGCCTTTTCCTCTCTCCCCACCCAAAACCTGTTTTTCTGCTTTTCCAGCCATATACAACCTTAAATTTCCTGTCATCGTCTATCTGAGAGGCACACCGTCTATCTATGAGGCTGTCTATATGTAAAAGGCTCAGGCACGTGAAAATATATACAGTTCTTCTCATTCTCAATAACGTGTTTTAAATCCAGCTGTCATTTTAGATTGGACTTTTACCAGGCTCATGGCTAGACATCTTCACTTGGACCTGTTGGTCAAGCAGGCCAGATACTATTTTTTTTTTTTTGTAGAGACAGAGTCTCACTTTATCACCCTCAGCAGAGTGCCATGGCGTCACACAGCTCACAGCAACCTCCAACTCCTGGGCTTAGGCAATTCTCTTGCCTCAGCCTCCCGAGTAGCTGGGACTACAGGCGCCGGCCACAACGCCCGGCTATTGTTTTGTTTTGCAGCTCGGCTGAGGCTGGGTTTGAACCCGCCACCTTCGGCATATGGGGCCGGTGCCCTACTCGCTGAGCCACAGGTGACGCCCCAGATACTATTTTTGATAAAGTCCTATTTTAAGGTCATAGGACTACTGCTCCTGTAATATTTTTAATTCTTGCTGGATTTGACTATAAACTTGTATTTTTGGATTTGACCAGGTCTGGTCTCTGGATAGATAACCATCCTGAGGCCTGAGGATTTATTCTCAGTGCCTAGACCAACAGCTATACGATACAACCAAGCCTGATATAACTACTTCTTCCCTTCTCCACCTTTGCCTTCTAGCTATTCTAGGAGGGGTTAGAACCTCCAGGCCTCCTGTCTTCTGTCTTCAGTGATACACCTGGTATGTGAATTGGGGACATAGGCCCTGACCTTTGTATCCATCTTGGATGCCAAGTGGCTACTTAAACAGGAGACACCACTATCTATAGAGATAATACCTATATTGTAATTTGTTGTAATTTCAGAATTTTTTCACTAATTTAAGATCTTAAAGTCATCTTATGTTAAAGAAGACAATCATAAAATGTCTGAGCTATTTATAAATAAGTTAAAATACTAAAACTAATTATTAAATATCAGTTTAAATTTATATACTTTAACATCTTTTATATGATCTAGAAAACTAAAGGTATTTTGATATACTAATAAAAATTAAGAACTGCTAACAGCTCAAAGTTACTTTAACTTCCCAGATTTTTTTTTTTTTTTTATAAGACAGAGCCTCAAGCTGTCACCCTGGATAGAGTGCCATGGCATCACAGCTCACAACAACCTCCAATTCCTGGGCTCAAGCGAGTCTCCTGCCTCTGCCTCCCAAGTAGCTGGGACTACAGGCGTCCACCATAATGCCCGGCCATTTTTCGGTTGCAGCCGTCATTGTTTGGCGGCCCGGGCTGGATTCGAACCCGCCAGCTCAGGTGTACATGGCTGGCACCTTAGCCCGCTGAGCCACAGGCACCGAGCCAACTTCCTAGATTTTTTAATAAAAAATAAAGGTTACTGGGTGGTGCCTGTGGCTCAGTTAGTGGGGTGCTGGCCCCATATACCGGAGGTGGCAGGTTCAAACCCAGCCCCTGCCAAAAACTGCAAAAAAAAAAAAAAAGGTTATGTAGAATTAACATTATAAATTAATATATGTAATTAAAGCTACTAGATATAAGAGAAACAATTTTACATACAAAATATTTAAAAATTGGATGGAGAAGTAAAAATTTTTGCTTTTTAAAATCTTTAAATGAGGCTGGGCATGGTGGCTCAGGCCTATAATCCTACCATTCTGGAAGGCCAAGGCAGGGTAGATTGCTTGAGCTTAGGAGTTGAGACTAGCTTTAGCAAGAATGAGCCTCCCTCCTCTAAAAATAGCCAGGCATTGTGGCTGGCCCCTATAGACTCAGCTACTTGGGAGGCTAAGGCAAAAGGATCTCTTGAGCCCAAGAGTTTGAGGTTGATGTGAGCTGTGACATCACTGCACTCTACTGGGAGTGACAAAGTGAGACTCTGTTTAAAAAATAAGAATAATAATAAAAATAATTTTTAAAATCTTTAAATGATCACTTTTGCTAAATAAATGACTATGCTCCTGTTTTCAAGTGTTTTATGACAAAAAGTGTGCTAAACCTTTGATATTTGACAAATTTTCCAAATTGAAAATTTCTAAAATTTTTTTTTTTTTACCTCAAACTAGCTTTCTAAATATTAGGGCCACTGCAAATTTAAGAGTTAGACATTTGGCTTATTTGTAATATAAAAACTATACCAGAAACATTCTCAAATGTAAAATGATTTTTAACTTTTGGGGGGTTATATTTATATAAACATGTTACTAATTGTGCTCCAAAATTGTATGAGATTCCTAAAATTCTGATACACTTTGAAATAGGTTATCAATGGCTTGGCGCCTGTGCCTCAACGAGCTAAGGCGCCAGCCACATACACCTGAGCTGGCGGGTTCAAATCCAGCCCGGGCCTGCCAGACAACAATGATGGCTGCAACCAAAAAATGGCCAGGCGTTGTGGCGGGCGCCTGTAGTCCCAGCTACTTGGGAGGCAGAGGCAGGAGACTCGCTTGAGCCCAAGAATTGGAGGTTGCTGTGAGCTGTGATGTCACTGCACTCTATTCAGGGTGACAGCTTGAGGCTCTGTCTCAAAAAAAAAAATAAATAAAATAAATAAATAAATAAAATAAAATAAAGAAATATGTTATCAATAATAATTATGGTTATTATGTTCAAGTGTTACATGTTCCCAAAATAACCAAATTTTCTTGGTGAATTGTCTCCTTAACCATGGTTATTCTAAGACATTTTGTCATCCACAGATTATTATTTTACTTTAATTCTTCTCAAAAAAGCAGTTTTCTACTAACTTTGGAAATCATCTGACTTAGACTGAATCCTGACTTTTTTCTCTTTTTTTTGCAGTTTTTTTGGCCAGGGCTGCTAAACAATGACAACCACAACAAAAAAATAGTTGGGCATTGTGGCAGGTGCCTGTAGTCCCAGCTACTTGGGAGGCTGAGGCAAGAGAATCACTTAAGCCCAAGAGTTTGAAGTTGCTATGAGCTGTGACACAAGGCACTCTACTGAGGGTGACATAGTGAGACTCTTGTCTTAAAAAAAAACAAAAAAAACTGCAGGATACACTGTTCCAAATATTAACATATGTTTTTCTGTTATACTCCCACTTTAAGTGAAGATGCTTCAAGTTTAACATCCAGATACCTCAGCTAGGTGCCATATGGACTGTAAAGGACTTGGCTTCCTCTAATAAAAGGTAATGCATTCATGAGGATTGCTAATGCAACCTCAAGCAGAACAAAAATTAATTACATAACATCAAACTGATTTTTTTGACCACTTGTTTAAATATTGCTAATTCATAGCGATATTTTGCTTTTTCCAAAAGTTTTTTCTTCTTCTTTTGAACTATTTATGGCTTACAACAAATTGGTAAAATATATTTTATGAAAAATCTGAAAGATTTATTTTTCTCTCTAGTTGATATCCCCCCAATTTAGAAACTATTCATAAGTATTCTTATTTAATAACAATATGGTTATTTGTATAAGTTCAATAAGAACTTATTTTTCTTTTATTAACAAGACAAAATTAGAGATACTGGCCATTTTACCAAGGCTTTGACTGGAATGGCATATTTTTATTCGTGTATTTATTTTTTTGAGACTGAGTCTGACTTTGTCACCTGTGGTAGAGTGCTGTGGCATCATAGCAAATAGCAACCTCAAACTCTTGGGCTAAAGAGATCCTCTTGCCTCAGCCTCCTGAGTAGCTGGGACTATAGGTGCTCACCATCTCCCCCTGCTTAGGTCTCCAACCCCTGAGCTCAAGCAATCCACCTACCTTGGCCTCCCAGAGTGCAGGATGGCAGACTTGAGCCACCGGGCCTGGCAGGAATGGCCTATTTTTAAATAGGCCCAGACTGGTTTAAGGAATCAGGTTGACTTTATAAGGCCAATAAAAGCCCTCTAGGGGGGGAAAAATACTGACCTGATACCTCCTCTATATTATTTGCTAATCTGTGGGAAATAAAAAATGTCACTTTCTAACAGGTCCAAGAGAGTCAAGCTACTTTGGAACATCAAAAAAAGATGCATTTACCCAATTCATACAGGTATCTACAGGTAGTTAAATCCTTGGCATGGCTGAAGAGACCTTTAAGTAACCTGAAATTCCTCTTCAAAAAGGGGATGGGGTTCCACTAAAGCCCTTTAAAAAAAAAGGCCTGTGGCCAATGATTATTCTTGCAGCATTTTATGCAGATAAGCAAACCAAGCATAATGTGACAAAAATTTATTTTACAAATAAATTGGTCCTACTATGATTTGTCTTTAAGGAAAATGGCAAGCTAGAAAGAGAAAATTATGTCTCAAAGAAAAAGAAAAACCATTATTCAAACTTTGTCCTTTTGTTTTTAAGTTTGTATTATTTGTCCAAAGTTTGGACTAAATCTTGGTTATTTCTTAACCACAACAGAAAATAAAACAGGCTATAGTTTTCTTCATGACATTTTGTAATTTGTAGCTTCCTAATAGAATGGGCTACTTTTTTCATTTTGATATCCAAATTCTTCTTTAATTATCAAATTATTGTTATTTATCTCCATTTTACTTCCCCAAAAAGCAGAATCTTGACATCCTGAAGACTTATAGGTTATTCAGCGAAGCCTACAAGTCCTCCTTATCTAAAATCCCACAGGGCCTAGTTTGTTTTCCATTGCTAATGGCCTCTTTTTATACAGTCAGCGCTTCTTCCCTCCAGGCCCAGGGACTACAGTGGAAGAAAGTGGCCTGTGAGACTGTAAGGGCCAGTTTAAAGGATGGAATGGTCTTAATAAAATACTTGTGTTTATATAACTAATTTCTACAAGTCTGTAACTAAGACCAAGACTACAATAGCTCTATACTTGTAGATAAGTTATTTTAATAAACTTGGTTTTGACTTTTGGCTTTCAATTGTATTTCTTTTTTTCTTTTTTTTTTTTTTTTTGAGACAGAGTCTCATTATGTCACCCTCGGTAGAGTGACTCAGCATCACAGCTCACAGCAACCTCAAACTCTTGGGCTTAAGAGATTCTCTTTTGTTTGCAGTTTTGGGCCAGGGCTGGGTTTGAACCCACCACTTCCTACATATGGGGCCAGTGTTCTACTCCTTTGAGCCACAGGTGCCGCCCCTTTTTTGCAGGTTTTTTTTTTTTCTTTTGGCTAGGGCTGGGTTTGAACCCACCACCTCCAGTATATGGAGCCTGCGTGCCCTACTCCTTGAGCCACAGGCGCCGCCCCTTAAGAGATTCTCTTGCATCAGCCTCCCAAGTAGCTGGGACTATAGGTGCCTACCGCGATGCCTGGCTATTTTTTTGTTGTAGTTGTCATTATTGTTTGGCAGGCCCTGGGCCAGGTTCGAACCCGCCAGCCCCAGTGTAGTGGCTGGTGCCCTAACCGCTGAGCTGTAGGCGCCGAGTCCCAACTGTATTTCTTAGAAGGTTTTGAGGAGTTATAAGTGCCTGTCTACTCCCATTTCCCTAGGCTCAAAATGTTTAATTGGCTATAAGTTTTTATGACTCTAAACTTCTCTTCCACCATAGGGGTCCCACTGAGTGCCTAGATGTTTCTAGGGCCAACAGCCACTTCACCCCAAAGATTATGAGACAAAATAGTTTGGCCATCACTGCTGTGTCTCGTTTATCTTAGCCAAAGAGGGGGATGTGAACAACAAATAAAATCTTAAGTGCTCTGCTAATTGAATGGATCCTTCTTAGCCAAGGAGACCCCAGAAGTAACTTAAAACTGAGTTTGTAGCCATGATGGGATAGGTGAGATAAAGCACAGTTCCAAATGTGCATGCTTTCCCTTTTCCGTAAATACTCATGACTCTTATAACTTGCTGAGTATGTATATTTGATCCCTGCTCAACATAGAATCTTGTTCCTTTTGTCTGCCTTTTGAAGTGTGTGTGCTTGGCTCCTGGCCCGGGCTCTGCTTGTTGGAATGGCTACCCTATAGGCTGCTCTCCTTTCGTTATGAGAAATAAAGCTCTCCTTTTTCCAAAGTACAAACCTTGTTAGTTGTTTTTGGTTTTTTTTTTTTTTCAGTTAACGCTGGTTAAAATGAATGGTCCCAGGACCCAGCTTCAGCAGTGAGCGGGGCATTTTAAACAAGTTCCCCAAGGGACTGATGGCGGCCCCCAGAAGCGTTTGCTTAAAGGTCTTCTTGACATCTTTGGCCCTTCTGTGCAGCAGGTGTGGCCTGTTGGTAGAGCCAGCGCTTTGTTTGCACCATGGAAACCCCAAGGCCCCGGGGGTTCCCCGAGCCTCGCTTGGATGTTAAGCCTTGTCTCCTAGGAATTGGAGACTGGGGCAAAGAATTATTTTGACTACACAGGAGGCAAAGGGAAACATGCCTGTTAGGAGACAAACTACTAGAGTCATTCCTTTAAAGGAGTCCAGAAGCTGCTTCAGACCCTAGGGCCATGTGGGGCCCAACTTAACCTTTCCTACTTATTAAAATTACAGCAAACAAAGAAATAAGTTTGGGGATATTTTTTATATGATTAAAAATGTTCAGCTCTAGATTCTTTTAAATAGCCACCTCCCCTTAGCACTGACAAATACATCGAATCCCAGATTTATCCTTTAATAAGTGTGTTTTATGGCAAGTTACTTGCATTCTTCACTAAATCTGTTTGCTTAGATTCTCAATTTTTACTGGGAAATTTTCAAAACTAGAGAAAAGTTGAAAGAATTGTACAGAAAACCCTGCAAATCCTTCATCTGAATTTGCCAAGTGTTCACACTTTACTACTTCCTTTTTCTCTCTCCCCCTATATACATATATATGCATATAAAAAATATATATATATTTATTTATACATATATCTGATTTCTTTTTCCCAAACCATTTGAAAATCACAAACATCATGACACTTAAAATACTCAAAAATAGGCTTGGCGCCTGTGGCTCAACGGGCTAGGGCGCCAGCCACGTACACCTGAGCTGGCGGGTTCGAATCCAGCCTGGGCCTGCCAAACAACAATGATGGCTGCAACCAAAAAATGGCCAGGCATTGTGGCGGATGCCTGTAGTCCTAGCTACTTGGGAGGCGGAGGCAGGAGACTCGCTTGAGCCCAGGAATTGGAGGTTGCTCTGAGCTGTGATGCCACAGCACTCTACCCAGGGTGACAGCTTGAGGCTCTGTCTCAAAAAAAAAAAAACAAAAAAACTTAAAAACAAGGATGTTCCTCCTATAATTATAATTGATCATATAACCACAATATCATCATCATACCCACACCAAAGAAATTTGACATTGATATAAGTAATATTTGTTAATATGTAAAATATATTTAAATTTCTCCAATTCTTTCAAAATATCCTTTTATGGCTTTTTAAAAAATCCAGAATATAATCAAGATTCAGGCAATGTATTTAATTGTCTTGTCTTTTTGGTTTCCCTAGAACAGTCCCCCTACCTTTGTTGATTGGTGGTTTTTTTTTTTTTTTTTCAATAACATGGGCCTTTCTGATGAGTCCAGATGAGTTATCTTGTAGAATATGCTATGATCTGGTTTTGTCTGATTCAATTCAGGTCAGACATGTTTGAGCAAGAATATTATATATGCTGTGAAGGTGGTGCTGGGTCCCTCCCATGGCATCCCACCACAACAGGAAGCATGCCACATCCTTTTGTCCCATTAGTAGGGATGCTATGTTGGACCATTAGGCTAAGGTGCACATCATATATTTTGAGACCTGGTTACATTTAACTGAGCACTATGCAACTCTTTCTGATCAATGTAGTCAGATTATAAAGTTCTTGTGGGCAAGACCTGAGTCTTCTCCTTTAGAAAATAATACTTTACAGTTTACAAGACTCTTTGATGCAGATTACCTCATTTGTTCATCAGACACCCTGGAGGAGAATCTTTTTATCCCCATTTTACAATAGTGCAGGATTTCACTGTATTTAGGTACTCTGACATTGAATCCTAAATCTGCCCTTTAATAAATGTGTCTTAAGGCAAGTCTCTATTAAACCTCTGTTTGCTCAACTGCAAAATGGGAACAATGTCTTCCTCCCAGACTTGTTATGAGGACCAAAGGAGGGTACTGCAAACAAAATGTTTGCCATAATGCTTAGCACATGAAGACTACCCAAAAAATGAAAGTACTGTGTGTCGAGAGCTAAACACACACACATTTAACACGAGTGTATACGCTGACCCTCAGGAAGATCAAGGTCTGGCCTGGGGTCATTAAGCAGAGCCAGACTCAAAGCTCCGTCTGCCTAACTCCAAATCAGATCCTGCACCCATTCTTCACACACCACTGTCCTGCTGGCAATGAGCTAGCCAGCATTGCCTTGTATGAGCCTTTTGATCAAAACTGTTTGTATAGTGTATATTCAAAATTAGATGTCTTTCTTTATTTTTCTTGATCATGTTTACATCTTAATTCCACATCTTACACTTACTTTCAAGATGCATAAAGCAAGGCCCTATGTCTCTAATTACACAGGCTTGGCTAAGGGGCCCCATGCCAATGTTCTTTCTTTCTTTTTCTTTCCTTCTTTTTTTTTTTGAAACACAGTCTCACTTTCTTGCCCTTGGTAGAGTGCTGTAGCATCATAACTCACAGCAACCTCAAACTCTTGGGCTTAAGCAATTCTCTTGCTTCGGCCTCCCTAGAAGCTGGGACTACAGGAGCCTGCCACAACGTTGCCTATTTTTGTTGTTGTTGTTGTTGTTGCATTTGTCATTGTTGTTTAACTGATCCGGGCCAGGTTGGAACCCATCAGACTCCATGTATGTGGCTGGGGCTGTAACCACTATGATACGGGTGCCGAGCCTCAATGTTCTTTTTTCTCAGAACTCTGCCTGGGTGCCACCCTCAGCATGTTGCCATGTTGTGGTTGCTCACAACATACAACAACTCCTCACACTAAGTAACAGTCGCCATGCACAGGAGGCAGCACATTGTGCTGGACCATACTACATATTTGACCCCGAACATTCCTCTGCCCTGCCCTGCCCTGCGGAGAAATTGGTTTGGAGTAGGGATAAGACTGGAGAATGGTCCTTGGTTAGGACAGACTGAGGTCCCTAAAAGTCCCCCATGAGGTTTTTACTGGAAAGTCCCATTCCTACTTTCTACTAAGCACCCAGCCCTGGCACAGTGTACACAGAGGGGATACACAGCAACAGTAACCACCATTGTGTTTCCAGTCAAAGGTCCTTATCTCATATGACAAAGAATAGGTCCAGTTAAGAACAAATGCCACTCAGCTGGCACTGTGAAATGGGAGTTTGCTTTTCAGATGAGCATCTGGGGTCTAGGGGAAGGAAAATCATTTCTAGAAAAGGTTTTATAGAGGAGATGGGCCTTAAGAAAGAGGTGGGGTGGAATTAGATAATCAAGGAGGAAGAGGAGGGGCATTTCTGATTTGGAGGTAGGTAGGGAGCCCATGGCATTAGTAAAGGCAGAGGTAGGATAGCACCAGGCTTGGCCGGGGAGCTGAGAGATGGTTTGTACAGGGAGGAGAGGGAAGAAGCCCTCCCTTCCAGATACAGAGCAGACCAGAGCCGTGGAGCAACTGAATATTTCATTGATGGAAAATTGGATGTGGCCACGGTGCTTAGGATGTGGATTCTAATTTCATGGCTGGGTGTACCCAGATGGCTGATTAGGCTGCAGGAGAGAGGCTCCCTCCCCATTCCTGGCTTCAGCAGAATGCAGGTACTGACCTTTCTTTCCCAGTGAGGTCAGCAGGTGTATGTGCTCTGCGGATGAGCAGAGTGAAATGAATAAACCCTCACACCCCAGGCAGCCCCCATCACCTCATAGGCCCCAGACCTACCTGGCTCTAATTATTCAACAGATACACATTTTAGACTTATTACGTGCCAATCATCACGTAAAGCACAAAGGAGATAGAGACATCTCTGCCCTGGGAGACAGCTTGGGAATACAGACCCCCCCCCCAACCAGGTCTCTACTGTGGAGATGGCAAAGTGCTGAGCCTGAGCTTCACAGAGGAGGTGCCCCTGGGGCTCTTGCTTTCCTGGACAGAGAGGAAGGGGAAGGCTGCTGACCAGCATTCAGTGAGGACTTACTTTTGGCTAGGCACTGTGCTAGTAGCTTGTTTTATACTATGACCTTTAGCCTTGTAGTTATTGTTAAAAAGAGATGTTTTAATTCCTAATTGCACAGGCAAAAGGCATTCCAGTAGGAACATGTGCAAAAGAACACGTGTGAAAGAACTTGGGATGGTGGAGCTCATTCAGCAATTTGGAGAGGCTGGAACATGAAGGTGTAAGGGTGGGGACTGGCAGGAAATGAGCCTAGGAAGGTGGATTGGGGCTTTGCATATCAGGACAACATGCTTGGACTTTGTCCTCTTGGCTTTGGGGAGCCTTTGAAGGGTAGGGAAAAGGGTGGGGCAAAGAGTCCTCTTTTTTCCTTCCACCCTGATGACCTCTCTGGTTCTGACATCTAGATCCCAATCCTTCCCATCATATCAATGTCTATTGATTGCACACCTTTACCATGAGCCAGGTGCTATTCTGGGCTTTGGGGAAATAGCCACGAACAAGACAAGGGCCTCCTCTCGAGGAGCAATAGAGGAAGGGTTAGTGGAGGCAAGTAGACAATCCCCTGGTAAACAAATACCTAGATAAAGAGATGGCTTCCCATACTGACAGGTGCTGTGGCAAAATGAAAACATAGAACTGGGACAGAAAGCCATGAAGGAAGAGAGGCTGCTTGGGACAAACAGGGAAGGGCTCTCAGAAGAGATGACATTTGAAGGGCCAGTAGGATGAGGGGCCAGGCAAGAGAAGACATGAGGAAGGGCATTTCAGAAGGAGGCACTTGCAAAGCCCTGTAAAGCCCCTGCAAAATAAGAACTAGTTGAATGGGTTCCAGAAGCATGAAGTCCAGCGTGGGTGGAGCAGAGCAGGCTGGGGAAGGAGTGGGGCCAGATGGGAAGACCCATGGGCTCTATAGCTCAAGGCAGAGTTAGAATTTTGCTCTCCAACACTTGGCTTAAGACCTATACCTTCCCCTACCCTGCAAAGTTCCCTTCTGACTAGACCTGGGCTTCAGGCTGAATCTCAGGAGCCCCCTCAGCCCCCACATAGCTCTTGTTTGAGCATCTCCCACACAATGCCTCATCTGTCTCTCCTATACTTCCTGAGAGCTCATGAACATAAGACCTCAGTCCCTCTTTCAGACTCTCCCTCTATCCAACCTTCAGGGACTCACCACTTCCCTCCATTCATAGAAATCACAAAACACTCTCCCTGAGCTAAACTAGAGCCCCAGAGCTGGCCTTACTGTACCGTGGATGCCAGGCAGCAGCCACCAGGTTGTAGGAAGTGCCCTTGATGGACAGCACCATGGGGGCTGGCACTGCTGCCTTGGGTGATGGGGAGAAAGGCTGGGTCTTCCTCATGCTTCCTGGAGTAATGAAGCCCAATGGAAATGACCATTTTCCTAAGACTTTGAGCAATTAGGAGGGCTATTAAGGATGCAGGAACTGAGAGGAGGCAGAAACCACAGTTCTCTTTCCTGAGTTTGCGAAAAACACTCAGGAAATCTGGTGTCTGGGCATTTTCCAGCAGAGTTCTCGCTTTACAAAGGGATGGCTCTTCAGCCTCTCATCTAAGCAAAAATGGCAACATGGGTGATCTCCTTTGCAACAGCAGGTGGGCTCCTTTCTGGCTGGAGCAGCTGTCTGCATCCTCCCATGCCAATAAGATCTTTTTTCCTCAAAGGAAGCCCCTGAGCCCCATCAGGCAGACAGAGATGCTTCAGAGCTGTTACATAAGGGGTAAGGACAGCCAACCTAAGACAAGACCCAGTTCTGCTGGAGCAGAATCAGGCATTCAATCATGACAATCATTTACTTCTGTGAATTCTTGTTTCCTCTTCTCTGCCTAGAACTATAATTGGTATGAGTACAAGGGTCTCAGGATGGGGGAGTGGGGGGATATTTGATTTCCCCCATTTCAAATTGCAAAGTAAGTTCTTAGAGAATGTTGGTCCATACTATTGGCATTCCTGGGCCACAGACTCTTCTTTACCCCAATTATCAGGCTAAGGATCCCTAACTTCAGACAAAAGCTGAGCTTTTTCAATAGGGACTAAGCCAGTGAGAGGCTCAGGATGGGGCAGCCAGAGGAAGCAGTCTCAGAATCCCAAATCTGAAAAGGAGGAAATACCAAGGTCATGTGGGATAGATGGTAGATGTTTGGAGAACGTTCTCATGGGTGGGCTCTTTTCCCTTCACTGGTGAGGCATGGAAGAATTTCATCCTCTTGGCTTCCGTCTTCCTTTGTATCTACCTTCCTGTTTCAGGGTCACTCTTGGCCACTCCCCCATGGGTAGGAAGAATGACATGCTTACACCCAGGCCTGATGAGTCCTCAGGAAAACTAAGGCAGTCCAAGTCATCTCTTCCTCAGTCATAGAATCTTGCACCCTTTTAAATTCACTGCTTCTTTCCCATCAGTGGCCAGATTGGTGTTAGTCCTGGGTGTGAAGGAGAAAGAGGTAGGATGCTGGCAGGGGGATTCATCATGTCTCAGTCTCTGAACCATGGAGCTGGGCAAACAAGTAGTAAAACTCTGTTCTGTGAAATCAGAAAAACATTCTCCTTTCCTGTCACTCTTCAGAAGGCTGGACTTACCCAAAGCAGAATGCATGAAAAGGCTGAAGTATGAGCTGAGACATTTAAGGAGTGGCTTTCTCAAAAATGCTCTGAACATCAGGACTGGAGCAGATGGACTGGGCCTTCAGGAAATGGCAAACAGGTCAGCCCTGGAAGGAGGCTTGGGAAACCCAGCAGGTGGTAGGCCAGGGGTGGAGCCAGGGCCCAGCCTGGAAGTAGAAGGGAGGAAAAGAGGGGATGAGGGTGGACCCTGGGAAGGCTGAGGTCCAGAGCCTGGGTTGGGACTTGGGTCAACCCCAACACATGCTCCCAACATTCAGAACTGAAGGCAATCCGAGCCTCCCATCCCTCAAAAGAACTGGGCTGGGACTAGTCCTATTGCAGTAGCTTTTTTGTTTGTTTTTTTGAGACAGAACCTCAAGCTGTCACCCTGGATAGAGTGCAGGGACATCACAGCTCACAGCAACCTCTAATTCCTGGGCTCAAGCGAGTCTCTTGTCTCC
>CAUYON010041558.1:0-15281 GCA_963573935.1 Arctocebus calabarensis | reverse complement strand
TGGATATTATCAAAAGCTTTCTCTGCATCAATGGAGAGAATCATATGGTCTTTGTTTTTTAATTTGTTTATGTGCTGAATTACATTTATGGATTTACATATATTGAACCAGCCTTGGGATCCTGGGATAAAGCCCACTTGGTCATGATGTATGATTTGTTTTTTTTTTTGTTTTTTTTTTTTGAGACAGAGCCTCAAGCTGTCACCTTGGATAGAGTACTATGGCATCACAGCTCACAGCAACCTCCAATTCCTGGGGTCAAGTGAGTCTCTTGCCTCCGCCTCCCAAGTAGCTGGGACTACAGGCGCCCACCACAACGCCCGGCCATTTTTTGGTTACAGCTGTCATTGTGGTTTGGCGGGCCTGGGTTGGATTCGAACCCGCAAGCTCAGGTGTATGTGGCTGACGCCTTAGCACGTTGAGCCACAGGCGCCGAGCCATAACCGCCCTTTATAGAAATGCTCTTCAGCCAGTTGGCAAAGAAAGTTATTAATTTGGGCTTGGCTTTAAGAAGGGGAAAATCCACAAATATCTCTGATTGATGGTGGTCACTGCGTAGCCCTCATGGGCCCTGAAGTTCATAGTTTATTTGCTTGACTCTTAAAACTGCAATCTGTAACTTGTAACTTTAAGTAGACTTGACCTATGTTGCCCCTAAATGCCAGAAAAAAGAACATATAAGTTTATTATTTTGTTACTTAAAGGATTGATCAATGTAGAGTATTATCAATTATAAGCTAAGAATAAAAAAAGAACTCATGGTGCTAGTTGGAAACTACCACCGTATGTGAACATCAGTGGGAAAAGGATACAGACCCAAGAACCACGTCAAGTTTAAAATAAATAAATAAATTTTAAAAATCAGACTTTCAAAGAATTGGGGAAAAGAAATATTCATGTGAAATAAAAAATAAGTGCATTTCAGAGTCTCAAGAAATAAAAAGAATATCAAACACGTAAGTTAGGAGTAACAGATTATCAAAATGATCAAGGGAGTTTTAAAACACTAGCTCAACACAGATCTAGAAATAAAAGATATGTTTGCTAAAATGAAAAATTCAGCGTAAGAGTTTTATGGAGAGTGAAACCCATTATAAGACAGAAGTAGCATCACTTATCACAGGAAAGGATGGATTATTTTTAGGATACTAACTGCTGGGCGCTTTGCTCCTTCCCCTTTTAAAGTATACAATGTCAGAACACATCGCGCTAAAGTATACTACCATAAATAATTGAAATGTTTATTATCTCTCCAGCTAGTAGAATGGCTCTCTGAGGGTGTCCAGTCAAAGAAGATAAGAAGGCAGGCAGGCCACAGGTGGCAGGTGGGAATTTTCAGTGATGCTGGGAATAGACTAAGTTCCCACAGACTGGCTCGATAGGATCAAAAGAGCCTGGGAGGGGAGCCCGCGCGTGCATCATATTGAGCTGCAACAGAGATGAGTCCACGCGGCATTTGCAATCTTGCAATTGAGCATCTATAGGGTTTTACTTACCCAGGGGCCCCAATGAGCAGCTGTGGGTTTGCACAAATACTGACAGGTGTTTCATGGTTTAATTAATGCTGTAATACTTGGGGAAATTTAATCCAGTATCTCAGTAACTATTCAACCAATAGAGCTAGAACTATCAGTTATCCAAATAGGAAAAACAAACTGGGTCCCTACCTCAGATCATACAGAAAATTCAATTCCAGGTGGCTCATGGACTTTAATGTAAGTGCCAAAATTCTAGAACATTTAGAAGAAGATACAGAATACTTTATGATTTGAGGAAAAACAGAGAATCAAGTTTTATGGATTTACTGAGGTATAATTGCCAGATAAAAATTAAATACATTAAGTTGTACAAAGTGACAATTTGACACACACACACACATCTATCTATCTATCTATCTATCTATCTATCTATCTATCTATCTATCTATCTATACTGTAGAATGGCTGTCCCAATCAAGGTAATTAACATAATCAAATTACCTATCTATCTATCTATCTATCTATCTATACGTAGAATGGCTGTCCCAATCAAGGTAATTAACATAATCAAATTACCTCTGTGTGTGTGTGATGGGCACATTTAAGAGCTATGCACTTAGTAAATTTTAGGTATGATACAGTGTTACTAACCATAGGCTAATGCTACACAATAGCTCTCCAGAACATATTCATCCTGCCTAATTGAAAATTTACAGCCTTGGACCAATATCTCTCCATTTGCCTACTCTTACCCCCCAGGCCTCAGTAACTGCCATTCTACCCTCTGCTTCTATTACTTAGACTTTTGAAACTTCCACAATTGACGTGACACCAGGCAGTATTTGCCTTTCTGTGCCTGGCTTATTTCTCTTCGCATATTGTTCTCCAGGTTCATCCACATTGTCTCAAATGACAGGATTTCCTTCTTTGCTAATGCTGAATAATAATTCATGGTGTATATAAACACCATATCCTCTTCATTCATTCATCTAGCAATGGACACTTAGGTTGATTCAATATTTTGGTTATTATGAATAATGCTGTAATCGACATAGGAGAGCAGGTGTCTTTTGGAGATATGCATTTGATTTCCTTTGAATATATGCTCTGAAGTGAAATTGCTAGATCATATGGTAGTTGAAAAAGGATTGAGCTTCTTAATTAAAATACAAAAACATGCTAATCATAAAGGAAACTATTGATGAATTAGATTAATTAAAAATTATGAACATCTGTTCATCAAAAATCACCATAAAGAGAATGAAAATTTAAGCCATTAATTGGAGAAGGGAAGATAAAACTGACAAGGATTAGAATATTGATCATTTCTATAAATCAATTAAAAATGAAAGATAAAGAGCCTTGTAGAAAAATAAACAAAACACAGGAAAAGAAATTTCCCAAAATAATAAACACGAACGAGACACATTGGAGGTGATGCTTATCTTCATTAATAATGAGACTATTAATTATAACCTCAGCTTATTTTAGTTTGGAAATAATTAGAAAGTTTGAAAATTCCAGGCATTTGGGTGACGCCTGTGGCTCAGTGAGTAGGGCGCCGGCCCCATATACTGAGGGTGGCAGGTTCAAACTTGGCACCAGCCAAACTGCAAAAATAGCTGGGCATTGTAGCGGGTGCCTGTAGTTTTAGCTATTTGGGAGGCTGAGGCAAGAGAATCACCTAAGGCCAAGATCTGAAGGTTGCTCTGAGCTGTCATGCCATGGAACTCTGTTGTGAGGGCAACAAAGTAAGACTTTGTCTTTAAAAAAAAAAAAACAAAACCAAAAAACCAAGCATTAGACAGAATGCACAATTTTCACCTCCTGGTGAAAATGTAAATTAATACAACCAATTTCAAAGAAAAATGGAGATTATCTTATAATACCGAGTATGCCTTATATACTTAGGCAAAGACAGTCCCTTCTAAGGCATTTCCCCTTTTAAACACATGTACCAGAATGTTCTAAGCAGGGATATCATCTGTAAAAGCATTGGTGGAAAACAACCCAAATACCCTTTGACAGGAGTATGGGTAAATAAACTGGTGAGGTCACACAATGGAAAACTATTTCATCAACCTTTATGATTCTCAGAAGCCTAATACTGAGTGAAAAAAAAAAAGAAAACTAGTTTCAGAAAAATATATACAATATGGCACTTGAAACTAACTAAATGGAATATTGTTTAGGGATACACATGTCAATGCACTAAAACCACAGAGCAAAGAAAATGAATGGGAAAAAATAATTTAAGGTAATTTTTACCCCAGATATAAATGTAGAAGGTCAAAAAGTCAGGTACATGTAGCAGTATGGTATTGTCACCATGGGTAGAAATACACAAGGGCTTTTAACCATATTGATTAATGTTCTGTTTATCAAATACTGCAGCAGATACAGTGACTTAGATATGTTTTACATACATTCTTTCTTTGTGTGTTTCATTAAAAGATATTTTATGCATTTACGTTAAATTATATCCATAAAGAGAAATAAAAATAAATTTTAAAAGCAAATAAACAAATAGATAATCAGGATCATTTTAGATAGAGCTAAATGCTACAACTCCCCCTCCCCCAAACATACACACACAAAGAAAGAAAACAACCCGGTAATACAGTCTGAGTGAAGTTGATGAAAAGAAAATGCCTCTCTGAGAAGGTGGCCTGAGGGATGAGACCTGATTGATGAAGGAGCACAGACCTGATTGATGAAGGAGCACAGTTGGGGAGAAAACTTGGAATCTCACGAAGAGGTCCTGAGACAGGAACCAGCGTGGCAGTTGAGGAACAGAAGAAGGCTCTGTGGCTAGAGCCGAGAGGTCAGGGGAGTCATAATTTCAGAGGGAGTCAGAGAGAAAGGCAGGGGCCACCCATGGAGGTTGGCATCCCAACTGCTCCAGGAAGCCAGTGGAGCATGAATGTGGTAGGATTTAAGTTATAAAAGATAAATTTGACTATAGAATGGAAAATAGATTTTAGAGAGCCATAAGTAAAAGCACCAAGACCCATGCAATAATATTCCTATTAACAATGATAACAATAATAATAGCAGCCAAGATGCATTGTGTTATTTACTGGGGGGGGGCACATAGCAATATGGGCATTATCTTCAATCTTTTAAGGACAGGCAAGTTTCAATGTAGTTAAGAAATTTTGTATTTCATCCTAGACACCTTGGCAGAAATCAGTTGATTTGAATTAATTTACTAAATGATCATGGCCCATTGTTATCAGCAGGAACTGTGAGATTTAGAACAAGACAATGTTGGCAGTGGGAGGGAGGCCTGAGCGCTGGGCTTGTGGGTCTGACAACGCTAGAGGCCAAACATCGGACAGCCCTTGAGAACAATGAAGGAAGCAAAATGGCCTAATATGGAACGTGAGAAAGTAGAGATATTAACAGAGTAATTAAGAAGGGTACCAATACAGGAAGCAGGACAGTCAAGTTCATGAACTCATCCAGGAACATACCTCATTGCTGAATAGCACTGTGGTCACCTTCAAAGTACTCCCCTGGGCCATCTGGTGACCGTAGTGATGAAATTTAGCAGTGAGGTATGAGGCATTGTTTCCAGGATGAGTTAATGGACTTAACTGTCAGGCCTACCAGAGATAGATGGTGAAGGGGAGCCAGTGGGTGAGGGTATCAGGACCACAAAAGAGTAATTACAAATAGCAATTCCTTCCCATGTCCAGGCCAGTCCCCAAGTGCAGCATAGCAAGTCATTTATTAATTTTCTTAATAATTATAGGAATCAGTTTTTATCCATTTTTTATCCTTCTTTTTTGAGACAGAGTCTTACTCTGTTGCTCTGGGTAGAGCACTGTGGCATCATAGCTCACAGCAACCTCAAACTTCTGAATTCAAGCAATTTCCTGCCTCAGCCTCCCCTACAGGTGCCCACCACCATGCCTGGCTAGTTTTCCATTTTTAGTAGAGCTGGGGTCTCCTACTTGCTCAGGCTGGTCTCAAACTCCTGAGCTCAAGTGTGCCACCTGCCTCGGCATCCTAGAGTGCTGGGATTACAGGTGTGAGCCACTGAGCCCAGCTTACTCTCCTTTTTCTGCACTCAGATATCCTCACTAGGTGCAGGAATAGCAGGTGGTGGAGAGAGGGGTCTGATCCCAGGCTGTCTGACTGCAAGGACGCCCACAAGCAGCAGAGTGCCCTGCTGGGCCATTCTGTCCTCACTCCAGACACCTGCCCTTCCTGCTCGCTGGGCCTGGTTCTTTTGTACCTTCCCCTTCCTTGCACCCCTAACACATACTGCAGCCACTTCTGTTACCAACATTTCCCAGGGTCAACACACACCTCCACTTCCCTCCCCCAAAGAAACTTTTCTTCTTCCAGGATAGAAGAGAGATGACGACAGAGATGAGGAGACTAAAAGTTAACTGCTGGGCTCAGTGCCTGCCACTCAGTGGTTATGGTGCCGGCCACATGCGCTAGGGCTGGCGGGTTCGAGCCCGGCCAGGACCCCTAAACGATGACAACTACAATAAAAAAAAATAGCCGGGCATTGTGGTGGGCGCCTGTGGTCCCAGTTACTTGGGAGGCTGAGGCAAGAGAATCCTTTAAGCCCAAGAGTTTGAGGTTGCTGTGAGCTGTGACACCACGGCACTCTACCAGGGGTGACATAGTGGGACCCTGTCTCAAAACAAACAAACGAACAAACAAACAAACAAACAAAAAAGGCAACCACTGGTTTTTAATCCCTACTATGTGAAGATTCTTTATACAGATACAAAAGAAGAAAGTCCTGGCTGTCACAAGGGCAAGATTAAAGATACTTTTAGGCAATCTTGAAAGAATGTGTTAAATAAAGGGTGCCTTGCTTTAAACCTTCAAGTGCTATTCTGGTCCCCTCAGCCTGATCAAAGCTTCATTTTTAAACCAGCTACTGAACATTTTATCTTGGGTATAAATTTTTCACTTGTTGTGACATCTCTGAAGAGTTTTTTAAAACTCGCCAAAAAAAAAAGGTCTAAATATATAGCAGATTTGTGAGTGCACCTTGAGAGAAATGTATTCTAGATCCAAAAAACCATCACAACCTGTGTAGTCAAGCTGTCACCCAAGGAAGGGGGCATGGGTCACGTCCATGCCACTGCCTGGAACATACTTCTTGGGTAAACTCCCAATTGGCCTCTTGGTTGCTTTCAGGTGAGTGGCCTTTTCCTCCAGGCTTGAAAGGTACCAAAATGGTTTAAGCAAACACCATTTTTCCCCTGGCCAGGAAACTATACTAAATTTATACTCAGAACCAAAGAATAACAGTTTCTTTGTACAGTCAAAGTGTTTAGGGAACCATCTTCTTCCAGAGCTGTATTACTGATGAAGAAAATCCTCAGTCATTGCTGGTTGGCTATAGTTCTGTATTTTTGATTCTCAGCCCTTTTTCCTTTTTGGAGTCTATGGAAATTGCAATGCCTAGGCCAATCAGACTGCAGCACGCCAGCCACGCAGGCAGGGAGACATCAGACCACCATCCAAATCTAGGCTTCTCGGGTTTGCCTTTTTGTGTGGCTTCTTTTGTCTGTTGGTACTTCTTCTAATATATTAGGGTCTGAGCCCCCTCAGGAAACCCTGTCTCTGCAAATGGGTAAGTTACACAATCTATGGCAAGTGAACTAATGAACCTTCTCAAATCTCAGATAACATACTGTTGGTCTGGAAATAGGACGATGGTATTGTTCACCATGTCAGATATATAACCTAGGAATGAAAAGGCTTCGAATCAGAAAGTTTTAAAAGAGAAAGAAGAAAAAATAGCAAAAATCTAGGGCAGGCAGCAGAGGGAAAAGAATCTCAAAGGTACAGCAAAGGCTGCATATAAAATACAGAGGGTGACATTCAAAATGTTTGGGATGTGGGCAGTTATCAGTCCGCGGGTGGGTTTTTTTAGAACAATGGTTCTGGACTGAGGGATTGTCATGATGAATAATATGAAATGCCATCTGACATCCTCATCCCAGAAAAATGGCATTTCAAAGGAGAAAGCCAAAGTAACCTGTTTTCCTTTGCTGCTGTGTGTGTAACTCCTGTGCCCTGGTGGCTCACATCTGTTTGGTGACCTGCTGAGAACCCTACCTTCTAGAACAAGCCACAGAACTTTGAAAATTACCCTGTGGGCTCTTTGGATTAATAGAGAGAACAATAAAAGTCAGCTATTCTGAGTATTAACTAATAACACTCAGGGTATTTTTACTTCCAGTTTATAATATGTTTGTAAGTGTTATCTCTTCTCTATTTTGATAACTAATTCTGGCATCAAGGAAGGTAGAGATAAGATAATGGCTACTACTCAGATTTTTCCACAGAGGTTTTGTACACTGGATTTAAATTGGGTAAGTAAATGAGACAAACTGAAACGTTTGGAGAAATTTTGTGTTCTGTAGTTTTTTTTTTTTTTTTTTTTTTTTTTTTTGGAGACAGTTTTATTTTCTCACCCTCAGTAGAGTGCCATAGCATCACAGCTCACAGCAACCTCCAACTCTTGGGCTTAAGCCATTCTCTCGTCTCAGCCTCCCAAGTAGCTGGGACTACAGGCACCTGCCACAACGCTCAAGAAATTTTCATGATCGGATCTACAACACGATGCAATCCCTATTCTCTCTTGGAATTATTGAGTTTTGTCCTTCTGTAAAAGACAAATATAAGTGACATTTTGGAGCTGCTCTACGAATATCGGTGTTTGAATAGTGTGGGACTGCTTTACTTGAGAGGAAAAATAAAACACATTGTTTTGACCTATTTAATGAAAACTAGATATTTTATTTACAAATCGTTTTCTGCCACAGTTTTAAAGCAGAGTGTCACATTGAAAAGAAGAAGGCAAGGTTCAAGAAATTAACCTTACCTTTGGGAATAAATAAATACCCGTCTTCACCCAACTAGACAGTTTGAACTTCATGACCCAAAGGAGTCTCAGAATGAAAGTGAGAGCCGTGTGTTGGAATTGAGGATGCTGACAGTATTAAAAAAAAAAAAAAAGTATTAAGGGAGAGTTATGAAATTGTGTTTTGCATCTCTGGGATATCTTTGGGCCTAAGAAGAGGGCCCAAACCTAAAAAATACAACAGAATGACAAGTTTGCTGACAAGCACCCCATCAAGTGGACTTGAAAAAAATTAAAACACCAACAGATGGAATGTGTCTGAATCTCCTCTCTGCTGGTGTGTGTGTGTCACTGAGTGTCAGCCAGTGTACTGGGGAGGCCCCACAGGATTCTTCCAAGAAAGCCGCCATGACCCAGATGCACTTCCCCATACAAAAGGCTCAAGGTCGATGAATGCAGTTGGCTTTTGTTAGCTCTTCATATCTCCCTAGGTGCCCTGTCCTCTAAAACAAAAGCCAACAAATACAAAAGAAGCCCCACAACAAACCAGAAAACTCTGACCATAATTTTAGATCAAAGAGACTTTCCATTTATATTTCCATACAAACTTTGGTAAATATCATCTGTAGGTTTAAAGAATAAATCCTCCTGTTCCCTGTAATTAAGTGGGAAAATGAATTAGTAAATGTTGCCAAACATAAGCATTAAAAACAATAAATATGCCTCTATGGTAAAGTTTTTCTTTTGGAGGGGGAAGAAGTAACAAAATCTAAATTAAATTAAAGTGGTGTTCTGGGAACCAAAGTGTCACTACAGCTCAATAAACTAACGTAATTAGACAATGTAAGATTTCTTTTCTAGGCTCCAAATCTGAAATACGGGCTTTGTAAAGGCTCAGGATCATTGTTAGAGTCCAATTCAATATTCCAGCTTCTCAAATTCACAGCCAGCATTCTGCCTTTAAGGTATCGCTTGTCTGAGTATTTTGCCAGTCTCTCCCTCACCGATTGGTTTTGTGTAACTTTCAAGTTCAGCTGCCCTCTTTGGAAACTGACAAGTGTTCATTTTGAAATGGAGTCATCAAATGCACGCAGCCTTCAGGAGGCTCCTTTTTTCAGGAGAACAAACAAAGGGAAATGTTTTCAGTACAAAATTCTTTTTTAACAAATAAAAAGCGTGTATTGCACTGCAGGGCTGCCCATCTCCACAAAAGCCCCAGCTCTTTTTGGTGGTCCTCAGAAGCAAGGTTTTCATTGTATAATTCGTTCAGGGATAGAGCTTTTGCTGGGCTAATGAGCACTCCTGCAGTTTCTTCTCCTGCAGGCGAATCCCCAAAAGCACACTCTTAAATCAGATACTGTAAAGCCAGAAAGGGGAGGAGGGATGAAAGAAAAAAAAAAGTTAGGGTCAAGAATGCCAAGGTAGCACTAGACCCATAATCATGCCTCCCACCTGGCGTCAGTGAAGTCGTGTGCCTGCAGATCTTCATCCACAGTTAATTTCTATGCTTGTTCTTTCATGGCCAAGATCCTGTTATGAGTCTTGCCTCATCTGAGCACACCTCCATTGGATATTAATGTAATAGATCATCATGGCAGCTTGCTCTTAAAATATATTGATAGCAACCTTGACCAGGAACTGATTAGAAAGGGCAGGATTAAGGAGTGTTCCCTTTTTTGCCAAAAAGCGGAGCATGACATTGGAAACCTGAAGGCTCTGACTCCTGTTCTAGTACTAATTTTCCCATGTTTTACACTGTCACCGGCGAGTCTGGCAGACATTATTAGGAAGCTGTGTGACAGCATCTAATAAAGCATGTTAGGAGAGAAATCATGGCTCCCCTTTGCACTGATGATCTTCGGGAGAAATACAGTGTTGCAGATTACAGGAGGCGGAGGTTGCAAACACTGAAGATACCCCAGGCAATTCGTCATCAGCCAGCAACTTGCCAGTGATCTATGGCTGTAAAGGAGGGACAGGGATGGATTGTGTGTCTTATTCAAGTGAGTGAAGGTGTTGTGCAAAAGATTGTTCAATTATTTATTGGTTATTTTAAATGCCTGAATATAGTTTTAGGACATTGTAGGTCTCTGTAAAGTATAACATCTCTGTAGAATAGTCTTCCTTTAGAAGTGACCAATGGTGGTGCTTAAACCAGCACAGACTGTGATATGAGTGTGTGAGTGATGAATTTGTAGAATTTAAAAGGCCAGGGGAGTATTAGTAATGTTGGGGTTAGCAGAGGCAGCTCATTTTAGAAATTTGGTATTTGAGTTTTTCAACATTATCCAAAGTGGGTTCACCACATTCTTTTTAACAAATTCTCCAGCACAGAGCAGATGGTTCCTCTATTAACAACCATTTGCATTTAACATATTGCAATGATTTATGTACCACATGCCACCAAGCAAAGCAAAAACATTCAGTAGCGACTAATTAGTTGAGTGCTAAGACATGTATCTCAATGTACAGAGCCCTCTTCTAACTATGTTTTCCATTTTTTATAGTTTACTGTTTTATTTGTGCAAAGTAGTTAAATCTGAACTATGGTATTCCCCTTGTGATGATGGCAATGCCTCTGTAATTATGCTTCAGCTATGCTTTTTTTTTTTTTTTTAATTCAAAGGGTTAACATTTGTATGTCAGAATTTCCCTGGACACTGATAGATCAGTGACATTTTAAATAGAACACATGTAAGTTATTCCTAACGCTACCAACATACTTATTTTAAAAAGCCTAATTCGCTTTTAAAATAGAACATACTTAATATAAAATGGATATAAAATGAAACTACTAATCAAAAAGTGATTTACAAAGAATAACTAATTTTAATCGGACTTTTAATGTCTTATTTATTAATACCTAATTCCTTTTTTAATTATATATTCTTCATTAAATTGTCCACTCTGATGTGCCCATATAATTTTTTTCATTTACCTACCGAAACTGTGTTCTAATTCCCTCACAACTCATGAACTTGCCTCTACACTGGATCTGTTTCGTAAAGTGGCCACATGTTAACCTCCCCAGGGCCTGGGAGTTCTGCCATTCAAAAGCAGGTTTCCTTAAGCCAGAGCAGAAACATAACTAAAAATTGTGTGAGTTGTTGCCTTCTATGGAAAAGAAAACCCAAACTCTTTTTTCTCTTTGGTGATCCTGAGGCACTTTCTCCTCCTTTGTGCTGACCAGCAGGGTTAATGGACATTACAACACTGTCACTGCATTTCAAGGTGACAGTGTTAGGGCTGTGGGATAAAACAATGAATCTTTTATAAGTGGGGTTTTCATTCTCAAGAGACATCCGTGCAAGATGTTAAAGTAGGCCATCCATCATTTCTGCCAATAAATGCACCTCTGCAGTCCAGGGGAAATAGAGTTATAATACAACTACATTTACCCAGGACCCAAGTAGCCAATCTTAGAAAAATTGTTCTACCATCTTTGTAATTCCCAGTTTTAATTTTAAGAAGCTTCTCTACCAATGGAGAACTATAGGAATATGGTCATATGGAATATGACAAATTTAACCTGCTGAGGTCTTTATAAGGGAATAAAATAATTAAGACAGATAACTAAGTGCACATTAATGATTATAAAATAGAGTAGAAGTAATAGAATAAGTATAAACTCAGTCCATCAATATAGGAAAGGGAAAAGAGTTAGTCGAAAGACAAAATATTAATGGTTACGGTTAACAGGGTCAATAGGTTGTTAAACTAATATAACAATAATTAAAAACAAAACGAAGCTTCTTTCAAAGTCATAGTATTTGATTGCAGCTACCATTTGGAGGCCCCCATGGTAGTAGCCACCATTTATTTATTGTGTACTTGCAATTTACATACATTAATACTCCTGTAAATAAATTATAACATGTGTAGCATTTGTTCCATTTTACAGATGAGAGAACTGAGAATGGGGGATATTGATGTTCTGAGATTTTTCTAAAGTCTAACAAGTAGCAAGTGGAGGGGCTCATATTTGAACCTAAGTACATGAGGCTTAAAGCTACACTTTCCTGCCTCTGCATGTAGACCAGAGTTCATTAACAAACGTACACCACAACTTGATTTTTCTTATTTTCTTTTGTATCAAAAACTCACATGTGGTATGTTATTTCCTCTAGCATCTTATTTTGATAGTAAAGTAACACTGGTATCTTTACATACGCTGTTGTTAGTAGAAAAATCTAATAGAATAATCAATACCAAGGAAAGAGGCAAATAATCAAATTGCAAAGAAGCCTCTTGGTTTAAACCCATCAATGCTAAGCAAATATAGAATGTGTAGCCCTGAGAGATATCCTTTTGCTTCTGCAGGACGCTTATTTTCCATAAATAACATTTATATTTAATGAAAACAGGATTAACTTTGTATTGAAAATTGAGCCTGTCATCCAGTCTGATTAAACAACATGTGGTCTTGCAAATCCACATTTTACTCAATATTTCTGTGTCTGAAACCAACTCTACTGTGAATCAATTTTCTGGATATACTGATATTATGGAAAGGAGAAAGGAAATACGTCTTTCTACATGTGCATATTGATAGGGTACTAATCTAAGGCATTAGATATTTTTAACCATTAGGTAATATTCTACTATTTTAGATGATTAATAATAACAATTTCATTTGGTTAAACCTAACCACGGAGGCAGTTGTTAAATGAAGATGGGAATATGAGAAAATCCTCCAGACAGCGTGTCTCAGCCCGGCAGTCTGGGCTGGTGCCCTGAACTCTGCCACAGCCACTTTGTGCACACCCTCACGGTTGCACAGACTACACTGCTGAATAATTTTTCTCTGGAAGTGCCTGTCAACACATCCAGATGGCTGCAGCTTGATGACGGGGACTGTCGCTTTCCATCTTTGTGTCTCTGGTAAGTGGCACACCACCAGAAGCTAGTGAGCACTAAACATTTAAGCACATACATTCATTTGCATTGTACTTGTATTTTATAGTTCCTAAAATTCTTTAAAGGGAAAACAGGGTAGATATTGTTTCCCATGCTACCATTCTGGCGAAAGAATCCACATGATTTGATTCTCAGTTAAAAGATATTTTGCTCCTTTATATTCCTACCGATTGACGTTCTCATAAAGCTTATTCAATCATGTCTAGTTTACTAACTTGTTATTCATCACTTTCTTAATTCACGAACATAAATTATTCCTAGAATAGCAAAATGTCTGCATGCCGTTAACAGATTTGATCAAACGGTCATTGCTATTTCCAAAATGGACCACTTTCCTTTTTTAATTACAGTGCATTTCTGAGTTTCCTTGGCCTATTTTTTCACGGAAGTTTATGGTATTCATCATGAGATTTTTCTATATTTTACATTCTATGCAGTGCTGAGGTTAAGAAGGTGGCTGCCATGGTCTCCTTTGATATTAACACCACACACTTCCCAGCGTGATTCATCTCTTCTTCTATAGTGGCCACCCTGGAACACAGAAAAAGCCTCATCTCACAGTCTGGAACCTGTTGACTTCTCTGATTCACAATGGCTGGAAAAGAGAGCAGAGTTGCAAGACCCAAAGAGCATTTGAGAGGCACTAATGGAGCTGCATATCTACCTTTGAACCAAAGAGGTTATGTGCTGGGTTCACATATTACCTTCAATCCATAGTTGGCCACGTGGGTGGGCAATAATGCTGGGAAGTGTGGATGAGATTTCTCAGCTGATCTCTTCCTGGGAGTGTAGCAAACTGCAACATACTGTTAAAGGCTCTTTTGCACCTTCAAAATTTCCCCCATATATTTCTACCCTTTACTTTCTTTCTTCTTCTTTTTTTAAAAACACCTTTCCAGAGGAAATAAAACATCCCCAATATACTTTTTAATGTACTTTCCATCCAAACCTATTTCTATTCATGTGTTAGTGGTGTACATTCAAGCTGAACTGAAAAACTCATCCAGGTCAAACCTTTGCTCTGTAACAGTCACGATCAATGGTCTCAAATCATTCAGGGTCTGAGACAGTGTGAAAACACTTTTTAGGTACACTGATATTCAGAAATATCAGGCTGCAATCAGCAGAGATAACAATGATTGCCATCTGCTTACTTCTAAAGAAATTTCCTGCCCTTGGACAGAAATGGCAAAAATTAAAATAGCAATTTACTGGTGGATTATTTATAGGTGTGGTCCCCAATCCCTGGCGTGCAGACTGGTGCCTGTACCTGACCTGTTTGGAACTGGGCCACATGGTGTCACCGCATGAATTCCGCCCAGTCCCCCATTCCTGCCTCCTCTGTGACTGTGAAAAATTGTCTTCCAGGAAACGGGTCTCTGGTGATCCAAAGGTTGGGGATCACAGATCTATTGGCCAGGTTACTCATACCTTCACTAACAAATACCTGCATCAACATTTCTTTTCTGTCACTTTTAAGTTACAATAGGAGCTCACTGTAATCTCAGATAGGCAACACTCTCCATTTCTAAATTATTACCAATGATATCATCAGCCTTCTGGGTCCCAGGGATAAAAAATTTGGTCAAATTGTAGAGATTACATATGTCTCTCTCTTCTGATATGCTTGGGCTTCTCTGTAAGAGGAGATATTGATCTGCAGCTGAACTGCAAAGGGTCTCAGACATCACAAACATACACATACAATGTTTTTTATTTCTGTTCTCTGAAGAAAAATTTTTGAACATTTAGTAACAGGTTAAGCAGATTGGAGTTATGGGAGGGGGATTTGAACCCTAAACTGAACCCCATCCCAGTAACCCTCTAATTTCATTTTTTTTAAATTTTTATTAAATTATAATTGTGTACATTGGTGCAATCATTGGGCACAATGTGCTAACTTTATATACATTCTGAAATATTTTCATTGAACTATTTAACATAGCCTTCATGGCCTTTTAATCACTATATGAAAACATTTATATTCTACATTTAGTAATTTTCACCTGTACCCTTCTAAGATGCACCGTAGGTGTGATCTC